>CANTUZ010000008.1:798305-868305 GCA_947846985.1 Fratercula arctica | reverse complement strand
CTGACGTTGTTCCGTTATCTCATTTTTATTTTAAAGTATAATAATGCTTTTAATCACTATTGTTCCTGTTGGACACCTTTACTATGTCACAGCAATCTTTGTTCGTTGATCTATTTAAAGAAAGATGTTAATTATGGCTTATCCTTTGTAGTGTAACAAGTACCTTTTACTAATCCAACACTGTAAAAATCATAAAAAAAAAAAGTCCCCCCTTTTCGCCCTCCCCCCCCAGCCCCTAAAACAATTCCAGACAGCGAGGGTAGTGTGTTGCTTGGGCTGAGGCTGGGCTGTTAGCTAAATTAAGCCATTGTGACTCAAAATCCTCCTTTAATAAGGTTCATGCTGTCTACAACTTCATCATTTTCTGCTGAATGATAATTACTTTATTCAATCATGTTCAAGGTTTTAGTGAAAGCTAGCATTGATTGATTAACTTCAATTACCATGCTTACATTTGCATAGATAAAAACTGCTTTTCAATTTGTGAGTGGCACGCTGGTGGAAACCCTGCGCTGATATTTGCATTTCAATGTGGATAGCGAAGAATAAAGGTGGAAGAGAGGTCTGATCAGTGCTAAGCCCTTTCTGCTTCAGTGCTTAAGCATTTTTCCATAAACACTCTTGTTATGATGTTAGTTTGCTCAAACCACTCCGAGGGAGCCGGCGGAGCCTCCTGTTTACAAGCCCGTGTGACAATTTAACAGGAAAGTTCTTCCTCCGGCAGCCAGGAACTCCGAATTCCTGTGAAATCCGTGACGGCGGCCGCCGCAGGGACTCGCCGCGGCTCCTTCTTCAGCCTCTGCCAGGCTTTCCTGCTCGGAGCTGGTCCTACGATGAGGGAAGCGAGTGAATCGCTGGCTTTTTGGGGGATCTGATGGTCACCCATTCCCTGGGGGTCTCCACCCCCGAGTTCACTCTTGCCGCTTGGGAAGCTAAGTGCTGGCAGCGCCGTTCCCAGCAGGAATGGATGAGATGGGCGCCAAGGGCGGCACGGTGGGCAGGCTCCTCCGCCGGGGACCCTCAGCGCTCCCGCACCCACGGGGGGGACGCGCTTTGCTCCGTGTCAGCCCCCGAGGGGCAAAACCTGCAGCTCCCCGGCTCCTGCCCCCCCCCGGCGCCCCTGCGGTGGGGTAAAGCCAGCGCCAGGGAACAGAGAGCTTTTGAGATGAAGAGTAAGGAATTGCAGGCACAATTCACAGCCGTTCACAGAGCGGGGACAGGGAAACGGCTGGTTTTCGGTTTTCCTGATCCAGGCAGGAGCTCAACTTTATGCAAACCTTCAGAATCAACATGAAAAGTAATTGAAGAAGGGAAAACGCAACTTTAAACTCTTTACCAGCTGTATGTGCAGTGTAAATTCAATGGGGCTGAGAAGTTCTCCTCTAGGTTTGTTTTAGAGCATTTTAGAAATCTTCATCCACGTTCACTGTGGGTGTTAATCACGAACCGCAGTCACCGGCCTGTTTCCCTTGTTCTCCCCTTTCCTATACATACTATCTTCAAACTTCCACAGCTGTGTGAAACAGAGCGGGACACCCCCTTTTAAGGTGTTATCTGAGCAGAAAAACGTTGCAGCGATTCCTTGGGGCTGCTGGGCTGGAGCCGGCTCCCTGTGCCGCGGGCGCTCCGGCCTTGTCCCCAGGCGCGGGGGGGTGCGTTTGCCCCCGTCGCCTGCCGAGGCTCCGAGCTGTGAGTCTGGGACTGTCCCGTGTTTCGGCTGCTGCCTTTATTTTCAGTTTGGGGATCCAGGTGGAAGAGACGAGAAAGGCAGACGGCAGCAGCATCCCCGCGCAGAGCGTTAGTGTCTGTAGTGGCGGTGCCCGTGTGCCGGTGGCTGCCTACAGAGTTCGCTTTTGGTTTTGTTTTTTAAACTGCTCAGTTGTATTTGAGCGTAAACCAGAGCAAATCTAAGGGAAATCCCTAAATCAGCTCCTTTTCCTTCTTATTGAAAAAAAAAAAGCCCAAGCAAAAGCCCCAGAGCCTAAACTGCCCTTCTGCTGACGCTGGCTCACGTCAGGGAAGTGTCAGGGGCCGTTCCTTGTGTTGAAGATGGCATTTTCCAACCATGGGACTGTTGGAAGAGCTCTGAGGCCCGTGCAAGGACCTGGGGAAAATACCTCAGTGGGTGCGGGGGGGGACGTCGGGGATCCCCCCGCAGTCTGCGGGGCCGAGCTCCGGCTCCGTGTCCTGCAGCGCCGCAGCGTGGGGAAGCAGCCTCAGCCCGTGCCTGGGCCCGAGGAGCCACCGGGGCTGTCGGCAAACCAGAGTCTGAAAGTTGTAGCTCTCCGAGATACTTTATCAACCAGCTTCACGGTGAAGAGAAGACGTAGGCAAGTGGAAAGCAGATTGCAGGTCATGTTCTGCGTTTGAAATTCTACCAAGTTAAACTGCTGCCAGGCTCTGAAATACATATTTTCGTAAAGAAATACCACTAGAGAAATTAGTGAGGCGGAATGAACGCTAAGGCACCATCAGGACACGGCCGTGCTCGGCCAGCAGAGTGCTGCTGGGAAGGGATTTTTTCACAGACCTTCGTTGTTCGGAAACGGCACGTTTTGCCCGTGGCTCTGCTCAGGAGCGCGTTTGGGTGGGAAGGGAGAAGGTCTCTGTGCTCCTCCCTTGCTCTGTCCCCAGAAGGGCGGCTTCAGCAGGGGGAGGGACAGCAGGTGACGGCACATCCCGAGTGACACTGGGAGTATTTGTGCTTGGCTTTGTGGGCGGGTGGGAGGTGCAGGACGCTGGATTCTGCCCCTGTGATTCAAGTGTGCCTGGTTTGGGGTGGGGGAAGACCCCTCGTGCAGGTCACGTACCGTGTTTCCCTCTGGCCGTTTTGCAGCCCCTCCAGTCTCGGTGTATCCGTGAAGGGCGGTATGTTGGGTCTGGGCACGCTGCTTGCTCTTCCAGGGAAAAGGCAGCTGGGGAGGAACGAATCCCTGACGCTGTGTGGAGCGGATCCGGCACGAGGGAGCTCAGCTGGGTGGAGACCGAGCAGCTGGAGCGAAACCTCGGTGCTGGGCTGGGGGTCTCGGCCCTGCTCTGCCTGGAGACGGGGCTGTTGCAGAGCGATGCAACGCGGCGGCGCCTCCTCCGTGTCCCGCCAGAAGCTCCAGCCAGCGCAAACACGCTCTGCGCGCGGGCCCTTCACGCGGGAGGGAGAACCCTGGTCCGTGCTTCCCTCGCCCCCCTCCCCAGGAACCGCTCCCTCCTCCTGCCGGGAGTTAAACACCGCTGACCTGGCCTGAATGTTGAGCAAAATATCATAGTTGTGTCTTGCAGGTATATTTTTATCACAAGTGAAGCCACCGGGGGTCTGCAGGTGGCATTCTAAAGCAGATTAAAATGGGAAGATGCCTGTAGACACCCCAAAAAAACTGTCCTCAGGGACTCTGTGCAAGGCGTGATTTTCCATGAAATTGCACACACCCTTTCAGAAAGGCACGGATTTGTTATGCGGAGCACAAGGATACATTATTAAACAATCAATGTATGAGATGTTTGATCTGCCAACTTTTCTTCAAACAGCGGGGCTGGGCTTCGGGCTGGACGCGCTGAGCAAACCCGCGGTGTGTGTGCCGGCTCCGCTCATCGACCCGCGGCCGGGCGAGCTCTGCGGCACGCGCCAGGCTTCTGGGGCCTCTGCAAATCCTCCTCCGCGGACACCGAGTTCACGCCGATAAAGCGCTAAGGACACGCACGTGGGTCTTCCCAGGCAGGACCCCGGCGTCCTGCCCGAGCTGCGGCAGAGCCAGCTGCAGGCAGATGTTTGCATGCACTCGGGGTGCATTCGGGATTTCTCTGCTCGGCACAGGAGGGACACGGAGCTGTTGGAGCGGGGCCAGAGGAGGCCCCGGAGATGCTGGGAGGGCTGGAGCCCCTCTGCTGTGGGGACAGGCTGAGAGAGCTGGGGGGGTTCAGCCTGGAGAAGAGAAGGCTCCGGGGAGACCTTCCAGCCCCTGCCAGGCCCTCAAGGGGCTCCAGGAAAGCTGGGGAGGGACTCTGGATCAGGGAGGGGAGCCATGGGACGAGGGGGAAGGGTTTTACACTGACAGAGGGGAGACTGAGATGAGATGTGGGGAAGAAATTGTTTGCTGTGAGGGGGGTGAGCCCCCCAGGAAGGCAAAGCACTGTTGGGGATCTTCTGTGGACCAGCAACAAACTTCTCCCATGGACAAAACGCAGCATTTAAAAGCTGTGTCCGGGACGTTCGCGCGCACGGCTGCGTTCCTCCCGCCGTGGCGGTGAGAGCTGGTCCCTGCGGTCTGAGCCCCAGTACAGATGAGGAACGGATGGCAGACGGACGCTGACGCGCTGATTTTTCTTTGTCTCTCGGAATATCTTTATTTTTAAATTGCACAAAGCAAGTGGAGAGACAAAACTCTTGCATATTTGATGTTAAGAAGACTTAACAATAGGAAGTCATCAGTTTGTTTGCTAGATCCTAATGCAATGGTTGCCATAAGAACACAAATTATGTGTACGTTTTAATGCATCTATGCTTCATAATTATGCATGGTTGTGTGCTGTTATAATTGACATAAAATATAAAACAGGTCAAAGAGCAGCTATTAAAACTATTTTTCATTTTGCTTCCTGACAGCTAGCGACATCAGTGCCTGCTGCATTTAATAGGACCATACAGGGAATGCAAAGATAGTTATATAATTTCAACTATATTAAAGCCTCCAGAACTTGCAACCTAATTATTTCCCACAGTGTCTTGTTGTAGACTGTATTACTTTATTTGGAATGTGTGCATTTTAAGATTAAACAATTGGACTACATTAAATTAGTACGAAGGGGGAAATCATAAAACTTTTGGATGTATTTCATAGAGGTCATTCTGTTAGGTTAAGAATTATCCCAGGAGCAATGATTTTCTGCCACTCCAGATAAAAAATAATGTTAGAATTGCGCTAATTCCATGCAGTTATTTTAATCACTGAAGTAAATTCTACCGAAGGGCTAAATTGTAGTTGTATCCTCTCTCTAATCATAGAACGACAGAAAGAAAAAAGCTTGAAGGAAAATGATGAATTTATAAGACGTCCCTCCTCTTGCTAATGGCCGCGTGAAGACAAAGCAACAGGGTCCCTCCTGCCTGGTTTTCCCTCGTCATTGATCATCCACCTCGTGCCACGACGGTCGAGGGCTCCTGTTCTCTTGCAGGTGCTTAGATTTCTTTTGGGATCCATGCCGTGTGCGCTCTGCAGTTTGTACTAAATCCTTTTAAAACCAGGTTTGAGGAGGACATCTAATCTCGGCTGAGACAGGTCCACGGTCGTGTCTTCTGCCCGAGACCCCCTGAGCGCCGTCCCCCGCCCAGGCCCCAGCCGGGACCAGGGACCGTGGGCATTGGGGCAGATCCATCCTGGGAACCTTCTGCAGCGCCGCTGGAGGTGAGGGACACAACGCGAGTTACCTGAGCTGGAAACGCGCTCTACAGGACCACTTCTCAGCAAACAAACCTCAGGGCAGACGGTGCTGCTCCGGCCGCTCGAGCTGAGTTGCTGCACACCACGTCTCGGGTCGTGGCTAAAATTGATCGGGAAAACAGTGTGAGCACCTGATCGATACGGGCACTCCTGTGCCTCATGTGCTACGTCCACTTAGAGACTGGGCATTTCAGGGGGCTGGTAATAGGCTTCAGAGGACCTTGCCGTTCTAGTTGGCTGACTCAAGTCTAGCTTGTGGGCAGTGACTGGAAGTTATTGCCCGATTTGTGGCGTATGAGGAATAAGCGCAATCCAGTTTCCCAAGACAGAGGCAACCGCATCCCAGGAAGAACCGTCACAAATGGCACTTGTTAGCGGCCTAACAGGGAGGGCAACGTCTGAAGGGGAGTAAAGGCCAAGCTCCTCTGACGGAGCGTGTTGGCTGTGGAGCATGGAAAGGCCTTGTGGCCGCCCTTCTGTCTCTCTTCAACGGACCAAAGGTCTTCGCTTCCCAGGAGAGATCCGTGGCGTTTCACCATTAGTGGCTTAATTTGCATCCGGGTTCTTGCTTCTGGTGACTTTCCTTTCCTTAGCAATTGTCACAAGACATTCGCCATCTTGCACTTTTCCAGCTCCATGCCTGCCCAGGAAAATAATGATTAGTGATAAAGCTGTAATGACGTGGGCTTCCTTGGCGGTACCGTGAGGGAGTTTCCCTCTGTCGCCCCGTCTCTCCCTGTCCATGAAGGCAAAGGTCTGACCTCCTCCTGCAGAGGAGACATTTTCCATATCTTCTTCACCAGGTTGATGCGATGCGATGCGATGCAATGCCATCGACGCCTTGTTAAATTGCGCATCAAAACATGCAGGCCAGCTCTTTTGATGGGAGGATTTCTTATTAATTAATTAAATCACACCTTTCGCCCAAGACCGCATTGGGAGGTGTTATGCTCTCCCTATGGGCTGTGTCAGTAGGTGAGAGCACCCGAGCTGGCTGCGTGCGAGGTCTTCGCATACCAGGTCTGTAGATAAATTTCTGCTTAATGCCTTGAAGACCGTAGGTGCCTGACTTCGGGAAGGCTGGGCTCCCTTTGTATTTTTGAGAGAACAAGCACCGCTTAATTATCTCCCCAAAGTTTGCTCATTTTCCTTTCCTGTTGTGAAGGTTTGGGGAGTGTGGTGTCTCTTTGTGTTTCAAAAACTCCCAGTGACTGAGGAAAGCAGGAAAAAAAGAGATAACTCCAAACTTGTACCCAAGGCTGCTCTGGCAGCAGCAAGAGGAGGAGGAGGAGGAGGAGGAAAGAGGAGGAGGAGGAAAGAGGAGGAGAAGGAGGAGGAAAGAGGGTGCCGACTGGATCTATGGTCTAATGCCACTGTGTGCATTTCCACACAGCCCAGGGCATGAGGCAGTTGGTTGCAGAAAGAAGAGACAACTTGTGGCCTTCAGGCCACACCAGTAACCTTTCTGCTGGTCATCTACAGCCCCACCAGCACGAATCTGTGACGTTCCCCACCAGCAGCATCTTTGGTTATGAAGACCCAGAAGACTCAAGAAAACAAAAACTGGCAGATTTCTGTTGTCCCTCGTTACCATGACATCATGAAAAGTAAGTCCATATCTGTTTTCATGATTTTCACTTAAACCCTTTTTTCTTGAAGTGTTGTGGTTAGTATTGACTGCAAAAGTAGATTATGGGAGGGAGATTATTTTGTAAGTGACAGGAGGTCTCAAAGAGCGTGTGAGATGTACGCCGAGATGTTCCATCCCCAGCTTTAAAACCCCTTCTGGGAGAAAGCTCTGTTCTTGGCACAGTGACTAATTTCACTAGAAATAGCTGTGGGGTCTTCAGCGTGGTTGTAATGCACAGTCATAATGTACAATAAAGGTAATCTGATACTGTCACTTAAAAAATGGCTGTAGACTTTCATCATCCTCCCCCTCCCAAACGTGCACAAAATCGAGACACGCATAGGATCTGCCATCAGTTCTGCAAACCATTAAATAGGAGAAAATAAAACACTTCAGCAGAATGAAGAGGAAGAGATGGGATGTTTTATGGAAACAAGGCGTGTAGGTAGTCCATGAACTCCAAACACTGTCATCACGTCAGCAGTCCCGCTGCTCTCCCCGTTACGTGGACGTCTCTTCTCCTGTGAAGTGAGGAGAGGCAAAGTCCACCACGTCCCACCCACTTCTCCCCAGTAAGAGGGACCTGCGTTGCAGCCCGTGTTGTACTGGTTTGGAGCCGGCTGCTGTAAGCCTCTGAGATAACTGTCCATCCGCACGTGAGAAAATGGTGGCAGTGACAGCGTGGTGGCTCTGCGCTTCCCAGGCTTAACGCACTCAGGAAAAAATTCCAACCCTTCAAACGGTAGTTCATGGAAGGCTGCTTTTCTGTTTTTTGATCTGTTTGTTATCAGGTGAGATTAGCCCTGGAGCTGTCTGTGGACCAGCCCCTGCGTGGCGTAGGTTGGGTGATACACCCCAGAGGGCCATGGCCGCATCCTCAATGTCTTCCCAGCACGAGTCCTTCCTCCAGCCATGTGTGAGCAGCCACCAACGCCCTCGTGCCGGGCTTGGCCCCCCAGGTCACAATGTGCCATCCCACTGCACACCCTCCACTGTGGACTGTCCTCCTGCCCTTCTGGCAGCCTCCTCCACCAAGGCAGGGACAAAGCTGTGGTGGCCTTTTCCTTCAGAGGGGAGTCTCGCATCCTGGACACGCTGGTGTCCCACACACCACACGTGTGTTCGTTCACTACTGCCCTCTGAGATGGTTGGTGGTTTGGTTTAGTTATGATAATTTTTCCCATATTTCCTGTTAACTGCCTGCATTTTGGTGCAGTGGAAAATCCTGTCCCCCTACCCAGTTCCATATGGTGAGTCCCTGTATCTCACCACGGGGACTAACACGCTGAGCAGTTGTAGGACTGTGGTCTTGGAGATGCAATCACGGTAAACAGCTGAAGCATCTGAAGGACATGAGCTGTGGTCGCATTGAAGGCACCGCCTCTGCCCACGGGCCTGGCTCCTCCACTCGTGCTGAGCTCATTGTGCATCAGACGTCTTACAGAATTACGGAGCTATTCCTTTGTGGTCACAGCATCTTTTTGGGGACTGGCCTTGGCTTGGTTGGATGCGGCATACTGGCCGTGTATCCCGGTGGCTTTCTGCCCACAAGATGGTCCTGATGCTTTGGGCAGCAGCCCGACACAGCCAGGGAAGGACTTAATGCTCCAGGAACCACTCACCTGGTCCAGGACTGCGTGTCCCCGCTTGCCTCCTGCCCCCTCCACAGTGTTTCGGTGCTGGGGAGGGTGCAGCGGATCCATGAAGCCCCCCAACCCGCTCTGCTCAATAACGGAGTCGCTGGTTCCCCACATCCAAAGCCGGCCGCATCGCTCTTGCCAGTGGGGAGGCTCCTTCTCAGGTCTGTGAAAATAAAGCTGTTTAAGGCGGCACTCGGTTTGCTGCCTCCCAAACCGGGGAGCCGACACGGAGCTGAGCTTTCCTGTGGGCTGGCAATTAGACAGGCGGTGGCTTTTCCATCCTCAAGCACAGCTTCACCCTCCCAGTCCTCTGAAGTGAAGACGGAGAAGCATATAAAAGCTTCGGATTCCATTACTGTAAAATGTATCAGAAAAGTGTTGAGCTAGGTAATTACCTTAATCCAACCGAAATAGTTGGTCACAGTATACATTAGATGAGCATCTAGAGTCAGATTTGAACATGCAGTCAACCTGAACAAAATTAGCTCAGCAATAGTGGTCCAGATTTCTTAATTAGTTCTCGGTGACAAGAACATTTAATGTTTGCAAAAGTCAAGTGCAAATTCTACAAGTGACACAATTTGAGAAGACTTCAGGAGGGTGCATTAAGCCCGGCGCGGTGCCCCGCTGGCAGGGGCAGAGCGAGGGCTGGCCTCATTTATTCCTCTCTGTCAGGGTCCCTTTAAACTTCTATATCCCGACCCACAATAAAAAGTAATGGTATGATTAACTTCATAGTAATAACCTATTGCATTCAAAATACACATTTAACTCTAATTTTCATTGAACTACATGGAAGCTGAAAATCTAATAGCCTTTCCCAGTCAGTTGACGGTACATTTTAGTGCATTGTAATTGGCTATCTTGGCTTGTCTTGGTTTAATAAAGTAGATGGGATTCATGAAAAAGCACAGTGGTCACTTAGCAATTGTTTAATTTCTGTAACATTGTTTTTTGAGTTAGAAAATTCTTGTTTTCCAGTAATGTTAAATATTTATGGGATGCAATTGAGACACATGACACAGGGCACACTCCTGCTAGGCTCACACATTAATGTTACTGAAAAAATGGAAATACAAAACAGTATTTCAAGTGTGAAAGAAGACTCCTCAGTCTACAGAAAATTTGCGTTCCTGAGGGTTTATTTTATTACGGCGGATGGGCAAGTACTTTGGTACAGCAGAGCTGAACCGTGTTGCCGTGGCTGGCACACCTTCGTTGGCTGGGAGAGATTGCTGAAAACTTGAGCTCCCTTGAAAAGCTGCCCCACTCCTTTGGTACCTGGGAAGACAGAATAGTACCCCCAGAAATTAGCTTTACAATAGGCCCAAACATGCTCTGGTGAAAAATGTAGTGTCATATCACATGATATTGCCCCAATACAAGGAAATATTTAGACAGTTTAGCTTCTTTTCTAAAAAAAAAAAAAAAAAAAAAAAAAAAAAAAAAAAACCACAACAAACTTGTAGAATTAGATATTTGGAGCAAGAGACTGAATGTTACAGGCAGCAGAAAAAGAGAAAACTTCTAAAATGTGTGTAGGAGAATTACATTTTATTTGCATTATCCCCCGTATTTCTTAGGGGTTTCCAGCTTTTAGAATCCAGACCATGTCGTGATGGGCTGTTGTGTGGAGGAGTGGTAGAGAGGCCTGAGGTTGGGTTGGGGTTGGGGTTCAGGTTGGGTTGGGGTTGTGTTGGGGTTGGGATTGGGTTGAGGGTGGGGTTGGGTTGGGTGGGGCTGGGTTGTGTTGGGGTTCAGGTTGGGTTGGGGTTGTGTTGGGGTTGGGACTGGGTTGAGGGTGGGGTTGAGGTTGTGTTGGGGTTGGGACTGGGTTGAGGGTGGGGTTGGGTTGGCTGAGGTTGGGGTTGTGTTGGGGTTCAGGTTGGGTTGGGTTGGGCCATGTTGCTAAACCAGGGCGATGAGACGTCATGGGCTGAAAGGTGCTGCCCAAACACATCCCTGCAGCAAACACAGCGTGACGTCCATCCCTTGCGCATGTAGCACTGCTCTGTGGTCAACCCCCACCATCCCCACCACCCAGCCCGAGGGCTTCCCCCACCCATGCCGTCCTGTCCCCAGCTTCCCTCCGGCTATGGCAGTGGCACGGCAGCAGGAGAAAACAAAAGTGTGTGCAAGGTTTCACTGCCGCTGCCCGCTCACTCGCAGCACGTCTGCAGAGAGAGGGCTCTGGGCACCAGCAGACCTTCCTCTTTCCATCACAAATCTGGTATTTCCAGTGCGCTTGACAAACCAAGGAGGAAACCCCAGCCCAAGTGAGCTGGGCGGGCTGAGGACAAGCAAAAGGGGCACTTTTCCACCATACGGGTCAGCAGTTTCTGTTGGCAGGACTTGCAGTGTTTGAGCATGGGGCTGGTGCTGGACTTCTGCTGGTCCTGCCCGCAGCATGGTGGGATGGGTGCTGGGGCTCCTCTGCCAGCAACCCCACGTACCCTTGCGCTGCGTATTTTCCAAGGAAGAGCATCCAGCACCAGCCTTGAGCAGGTCTCTCCTATTGCAATTTGTTTTTCCCAGTTCAGCCCCCCCGGCTCAGCCTGAATGAGTTTTGTGAAATGCCACAGCTCTCCGGCACGCTCACGGAGACACTTCGGCTGAATAAAACTCCGAGTTCTTGGCCACTCTCTCATTCAGCAATGGACCTGAATTATGACATCTTTTGTCAAAGACATCTTCCGAAAAAACGCAGCAATTTCTGAAGGAGAAATTAGATTGTCTTTTAAAGTAATATAACAGTTGTGCAATTTTTGCCTTTTTGACCCTTCTTATTTCCTGTGGGTTTTAAGTAGAGGCCTCCAATTTAAAACCTATTATACTCCAGAGACCGCTTCCACCCTCTCAGCAATGTAACCTTGCTGTCGTCTCTGCCCTGTTATTTTAACACTTGTTGGTTTTGCTTTGCATCACCTTCTGTTTAAGAATATGTAGCACAGCTCTGCTTCCTTCTCCACGTTGACTATATACATGTTAAAGGAGGTATTGTTTTGTGTATCGCTTCTGTCAACCCGTTGCCTCAAAAAATAATCTGTATTTATTATTTTTAGCAGAAATATGGTTGTATCCAGTTTTCTACAAGAAAAAAAAAAAATGGAATCTAAACTATATTATGAAAGAAAGCATCTTACAGATATGAAGTTTCTCCGTGCTTGTCGGGAGAAAGACGTCATCGCAGAGCTCACACCTGATTCCAGGCGCGGGTACCAGCGCTGGCTGCCCCGGCTGGGCTTCGCAGGGAGCCTGAGGCTGGGGACCGGACCTGAGCCGTACGCATCCCGCACGGGACGCGGAGCCTGGCAGCGCGGTCACCAGGTGTTTTTCCCTGGCGGTGCCGTCACCAGTTGTTTTTCCATGGCAGCATCTTCTGTGCCTTGAGCAAGAGGTGATGAGGGTGCCAAAAAAGTGACAAAATCTCATCAGCTTTATAATTGCGCCTTGTAAATAAGCAATCACTTCTCCAGCTCGTGTACAAGACATGGTCAGTTACTGTGGGCGGGAACTGATGACTTTTAATGTTATTGTGATTTTTTCCAGTACGCGGAGCGTGGCATACAGGAGCGAAGTGGAGGGAGGTGACATGGGGGAGGGCTCCGAGCGGGCAGGACGGGAGCGTGTGGGTCGGGGCCTTCCCCCTCCATCCCCAGCAGGTTGGGCTCGGGGCATGGGCGGCGCGGCACCGTGATTTGTTAGAGCGCCAGTGGTTTATAACCATCACCTGCGAGTAAATTACTCGGCAGTATTCTGCTTTATGACTGGATGAAGAAACTTAGTTGATGGTACAATATAATTTATTTCCATGCGTAAGTGAGTGACCTTCATATCTTATTCTGTCTCTTGTGACTTACTGTGGGCCATCCCCCCCGCCGGAGGAGATGCCTTGTGCCTTACCACAGCACAAGTGGGAGCCTGGGGCAGCGCCGGAGCCCGTCCCACGAGTGCCTCCCCCAGCAGCCGGGGTTTATGCCGTATTTTGCCCTCGTGTGAGGACACAACACAAACCACACCGGTGCGCGGTACCAGTGTTGGCTCGTTTTGTAGCTTCGCATCCTGATGAGAGTGCCGGCCACTCGAGCAGAGCTGTATTAAACAATTCGCACCCATGACCCCCAAGTTATGTCTCTATAGGCAAATAACCATAGTCAGCTGTGAAAGTGCCAGCTGCCCTACTAGATCTGCTGCAGTGAGGGGAAAAAAGAGATGTTAATTAATTCTGTGAGCAGGACAGTTTAAAATAATAGACACCACAAGCTTTGGGAGTTTTCTTGCTGGTTTTGGGTGCGTTCGTGAGCAGAGCATCCTGCTTGGATACAGTTTTGGTGGCAAAGACAGGCTGTTGTCCTCAGGAAGGACATGAAATGTAGGATGAGGCCAGGTTTGAAGCAAACCCAGGTGATGTGAGTGGCACCGAATGCAAACCCCTCCTCCCCTGCGCTGGCGGCGGGGCAGAGGGTCCCTGTACCTCCAGCCCGGGTCCTGCTGCGGGGTCTGCTGCACGCTCCCACCTCAAACCGCTGCTGTCATTTACGACGTGTTATAAGGAAGTCAAATATTAATAATGTAATTAGCTATAAATTAGTTATGAAGGTTTTTGATCCGCTGGAGTCAACGGCAGATTTTTCGCTCACTTCAATGGCAGCAGGAGCAACCCCGAGCGTTTGGCGTCATGTTTGAGCGGGTGACGCTGTGAACCGCCACGCGCTCCCAGGAGCAACGGGAGTGTGAGGCCGTGCGGTGCCGCGCTGGGACGCAGCTGCAAACCGGAGGCATTAACAGAAACACAGTGGGGAAAAAACATCTATATACAGAGCCTCTGCACTTAACTAAAGATTGTTGGGTTGTTTTTGGTTTAGATTTTTGGCATTTGTGCATTTTATTCTATTGCAAGTTTGAGGCTACTCTTGGAAAAAGCTTTGGGCTGTGGAGCAGCACTGTCCCAGCCCAGAGAAGGGAGGTTTCCTCCAGGAGCATCACAGTGCGGATGCTGGCGGTGGGGTGGCATGGCAGCTCCTGCCACAGAGCAGGGTCTGGCAGGAGCTGCCCGGGGCAGTGGGGCTGCACGGGGACACCTTCCCCAGGGGAGGGGACGGAGACACTGCGGGGGCTGGAGCCCCTCTGCTGTGGGGACAGGCTGAGAGAGCTGGGGGGGGTCAGCCTGGAGAAGAGAAGGCTCCGGGGAGACCTTCCAGCCCCTGCCAGGCCCTCAAGGGGCTCCAGGAAAGCTGGGGAGGGACTCTGGATCAGGGAGGGGAGCCATGGGATGAGAGGGAAGGGTTTTACACTGACAGAGGGGAGATTGAGATGAGATGTGGGGAAGAAATTGTTTGCTGTGAGGGGGATGAGCCCCTGGCCCAGGTTGCCCAGAGAAGCTGTGGCTGCCCCATCCCTGGAGGGGTTCAAGGCCAGGTTGGACGGGGCTTGGAGCAACCTGGGCTGGTGGGAGGTGTCCCTACCCAGGGCAGGGGGTGGCACTGGGGGGGCTTTAAGGTCCTTTCCAACCCAAACCATTCTATGACACTGTGATTCACTGTGGCAGTGGGTGCCTGCGTGCAGATGGTGCCCGACCCTGTGTGACAGCCCGTCTCTCCGCCCCTGTCTCTGCTTCTCATCGCCTGTATTGGGGTTCCCGTCACAGAGAAATGCTGTAAACCTGGGGGGGCTCGCCAAAGCCTTCCCCCTCCTTACCAGAGTCATCCCCGGCAAGAGCAGGAACAGCTTGATGGAGCCAAGTCCCTGAGCACACGCGAGGCTGCACCTCGCCCCGGCGGCTCTCGCTCGCCTCTGATGGACAAATCACCAGATTATCCCCAGCCCTGTCCCCGGGATGGCCGGGCTGCTCTGCGGGAGGTGGCTGCTGTCACCGCCATCACTGTCCCCTGCCTGCTCCCTCAGCCGACCCCTGCAACACCTCCCTTGTTTTCTGCTGAGATATTTGAACTCTAGTGTTCTCATAGCGCACATAACGTTCTCTCTCCCACAAACCAAAAAGAAAGGGGAAAAACCATCATTTTTCAGCCTGTTTTCCCACTGCAAATGCACTGGGCAGATACTTCTGAGCATTTTTTTGCCAAACGTTGCATCTTGATTGTGCTGCTAAGTGTCTGCAAAGTCTGTCCAGCAAGAAAAAAAAAATAATCTGATTTTGCCACAAAAATACCCCAAATCAAAATCAGATGGCGAGCTCAGGATTCTTTCCCCAGCTTCATTTAATTTTCACTCTGTTCTTTCAGTGCTCACGCGTGAGCGTTACGAGGAAGCTGGGGAAGACCAAGAAAGCGTCTGGTGAGTACCGACAGATAACTTTTCACCACTTGCAATCCCAATTTGTTCCGAGACTTTTTAATGTTCTCCTGTTGCGAATCCCGCCTGCCCCTCCGTCGGCCGAGGAGTGACCCCCCCCTGCGGGTGGCACGGCGCGCTCTGTGCCACCCACAACCCCTATCTGCTGCCCGTTGCCATGGCAATGATGCTTCTCAATGAACAGCCACAAACAAACCGCATTAAAAAAGAACAAAACCCAAACAATCCCTAATTAAATTTAAATTTGGCAGCAAAAATAACATTTTTTTCCTCTAAATGTTTTAACGTTTGTCATGAGCCACTAGCCACGCCTGCTCGTGACTCTCCCTCCTGGCCTCTGCTGCTTACACATTCCTCAGCTGTAGAACCATCTTCTGCGCTGTGTTTCCTCAGTCGCTTTTGATAATAATCTTCAGTTGTTGAGTAAATGATGAGGTTTTCTATAAATACAATTTTCATGAGAAGCTGTTCCAACGCTTGATAACCCTTTGGATGAAGAAATTTTTCCTAATACCCATCCTAAACCTCCCTGGTGCCACTTGAGGCCGTTTCCTCTTGTGCCATGGCCTGTTCCTTGGGAGCAGAGCCCGACCCCCCCTGGCTGCCCCCTCCTTTCAGGGAGCTGCAGAGAGCGAGAAGGTCTCCCCTCAGCCCCCTTTTCTCCAGGCTGAGCACCCCCAGCTCCCTCAGCCACTCCTCACCAGACTTGTGCTCCAGACCCCTCACCAGCTCCACTGTCCTTCTCTGGACACACTCCAGCACCTCCATGTCTTTCCTGGAGTGAGGGGCCCAAAACTGGACACAGCACTCAAGGTGGGGCCTCACCAGTGCTGAATACAGGGGGACAATCACTGCCCCAGTCCTGCTGGCGACACTATGGCTGATACAGGCCAGGATGTTGGTGGCCTTCTTGGCACCAAAGGGGCGGCTGCTGAGATGGAGCAGTGGAATAGGAGGTGCAGGAGGAGAGAAGACAAAAACTGGAGTGCCCAAACGGCACAGTGCTTTTCAAACAGTGTCAGTGGTTTTACTGAAGGCTGCGAGGAGGGACACTGGTTTGTGTCTGGGAATGCCATAAGAGGGAAGGCACAGTGGGACAGCCCAGCGCAGGCAGCAGGGCTCCGCTCCTCAGCTGCCCTCTCTGACAAGCATAAAAAGGGTGAAGAAAGTGTGATTTTGGTCCGGGGCGCCTCAGGAGGGTCCCATTGTGCTGTGCCATCCCGCTGAGGCCAGCTGGGGTGCCTGGGGGGGGGTGCTGAGCAGCGTGGCCAGAGATGCCCTGGAGGCAAAGGTGCCTCTGGTGCTCCCGGGGCTGCGTTGGCAGCGATGGTCAGCGCTGGGCGGCTGCTTCAGGGCTGTCCCCGTACCCTCTGCTTTAAGGAAATGCCCTCAGACCCCTTCTTTATTTTAACTTGTGCCCCCTCCGGGCCGGCAGCTGGGGGTCCAGCCAAGATGTGCCCCTACGACCCTCCCACCGCCTCCCCTCCCTGCCCGGCTCCTCACCGCTGCCCACACCGAGCTCTCTGCCTCTCCAGATCATTAATCATAGATATAATTTACTGACAGCTGGGTCATGTCCCGCTAACTAAGTACACCTTGTTTGCCTCAAAATGCAAATCGCTGCTCTGAAACATTAATGAGGGACAATTGGTATTAAGCGCAATAATCGTGTGTGGTCTAGTTGCAGATTTATTCATATGAACCCGATTCCTTTGTCATGGTAAAAAGCAGCAAAATGTGGTTGTGCAAAGCACCGATCTGTATGGCACCCGCGTAACACACCGGCTGTGAAGTGTCGGTAAATAACCGTGGTACAGTTTTCCTGGAAAAATGTGGAATCTGTTTCTGCATCTCTCAGCACGGATTAGATGGCATCTTGCTCTCCAAGTCGTCTCCCTGCTTTCGGTAGAAACATTAGTGAAGTCACCTACTTTTCCACCTGGGAGAGGGTTTGTGCCACGATGGGTGTCATGGTGGGAAGGGGCATCTCCTGCAGAGGAGGAGTCATGGCGCGGGGGCCAAGGACCCCCAGAGCTGGCCATGCTGGTGGGTCTGTGCCACAGCAGCAGCAGGACACAGGACACAGGACACAGCCACAGGACACAGGACACAGCCACAGGGCAGCCTTTGCAGCTCCCGGTAGGACTTGAACTTTTCTTTTGGTGGAGAACGTGAGAAAGGCAGGTGACAAACACTGGCTGGGGTGTGATGCTGTAAACAAGCGTCCTTTGGAAAGGAACAGAAAAAAACTGAGTTTGGTTCTGAACGTGAATTTTCCGAGGGCTTGCCCCTTGGGTTTCCCCTGTGCTCAGCATCCCCCTGCCCCGGACGGGACAATCGCGGCAGGGAAGGGTCCTGGCACGTGGGGGTCCCCGGCGCAGTCGCAGAGCCCTGCGCGCCACCGAGGGCAGGCTCCATCCCCTCCATCGCATCCGCAGCCCAGGCACTGCATCAAACCCTCTCCTGCAGCACTGAGCCGCTTCCCTATTGGAAATCGAAGGCTCACTCCGCTCCCGGGAGAGTCATTAGCCAAATTCCCATTGACTCCCGCTGCAAGAGGATGGGACCCCGAGTCTGTTATTCTCTTTTCCTGAAAAGATCAATTATAAGGGGAAGTTTCCACAGGGGAGAGGGGGAGGGAGGCAGCAAAAGAGTGTGTGTCTGAAATGTCCTGAGTGATGGCGATGCTTAAAGGGCCTTGTTTCAGCCCAGACAAGCCCATCTTTTGAACTCAGCGGGACGCCACTGGTCGCTGCTATTGAAAAGCCGTTTGAAACCATCGGATCAATGTAGTGTTTTTCAGCTCCACTTTGAATGAAGCCATTTATTCCAGCGCGTTCCAGCGCCTTCCCCTCGCGCCGGAGCTTTCCTGCCCACCGTGCCTGACGCTCCCCATGGGACTTTTAAAATAGTGATGATGTTTCACAGAGAAAATGCGCGGGGCGATTTCTGCATCGGCGGAGCCCGTGTGGGCACCCAGCACGGGGAGAGGACGCGCTGCATGGGATGGACCCAGGGATGGCACCACTGCCCACGCAGGAAACCCCGAGCCCAGCCAAAGGGACGCCAAGCAGAGCTGATTTTGGACCACTCGCACACATCCAACCTTGCACTATTTGGTGTAAACCCGGTAGAGACAAAACCAGGTGAATTTAACCGATAGCGCTCACACACGCCTGGGGATGCCCCGCTCCCGCTCTGCTCCTGCTGGCTGCAGGCAGGGCATCGCCTGCCCGAGGTCCCTGTCCCTCGCCGACTGAGAACAACAAACCTCATCTTTATTTACCAAACTGTTGCATTGTGTTTAACTTTCACACAACGGACACAAAACCTTTCACCCGTACAAACACAAGCACCGGCACCGACCGCCTCCCATATCAGCGCGCTGCAGACCCGCCGCGCAGCAGATTTGTTTAACGAGTGAATAGGTTTGGGGGACAATGCAGGGAAAACAAAGGTCCCGGCCACCCGCTGGGACCTGCTCCTGGTGATGGCCCAGCCAGCACGGCTGTGGCGGCCCCCAGCACCCCGACCCAGCCCTTCGTGCACCATGGAGACCGGGGACAGGGTGTGATGTGGGGACAGGCTGGCTGCCGGGGACAGCCGGGGGGATCCCAGCACGCGTGTGGCTCCTCTGGGGCGTTCTCTGCGGGGGGTGTTTGCAGGCCTGGCACAACCCCCCTCTGCCCTCATTGTGCTGTACAAAGGCACCGCGTCTCCATCCTGTGCTGCCAGGGGACATGTCCTGCCATTTCCAAGTGACTTTTTGGTTGTTCCCCTGCTCGCACCAAGCAGGGACCCTCCTGGGCTTCCCCCTGGCCTGTCGCTCCTGCTGCTGCAGCGGGAGCGTGGGAGGAGGAGGCTCCACCGGAGCACGGGAGCAGGGAGTCAGGGATGAGGTTTAACGCCCAGGCAGACACACGCAGACTGGCTTTGCTGTGTTCTCCAATGTCCGTTTGAAATCCGCAGCGGCTCAGATGGAATATGGATGGCTGGAGGGCACAGGAGGAGGTGCTGGAGCGTGTCCAGAGAAAGGCAACGGAGCTGGTGAGGGGTCTGGAGCACGAGTCTGGTGAGGAGCGGCTGAGGGAGCTGGGGGTGCTCAGCCTGGAGAAAAGGGGGCTGAGGGGAGACCTTCTCGCTCCCTACAGCTCCCTGAAAGGAGGGGGCAGCCAGGGGGGGTCGGGCTCTGCTCCCAAGGAACAGGCCATGGGACAAGAGGAAATGGCCTCAAGTTGCACCAGGGAGGTTTAGGATGGATGTCAGGAACAATTTCTTCACCCAAAGGGCTGTCAAGCGCTGGAAGAGGCTGCCCAGGGCAGTGGTGGAGTCGCCGTCCCTGGAGGTGTTTAAAAGCCGGGCAGACGTGGTGCTGAGGGACATGGGGTAGTGGGGGTTTGGGCAGTGCTGGGTTGATGGTTGGACTCCATGATCTGAAAGGTCCCTCCCAACCCAGTCAATTCTATTCTATTCTATTAGAGAAGAGGACGGGGAGCTCAGCTGGGACGTTCAACATGTGGTGGTGGTGGCCCGGCGTGGGGCTGTGCCTGGTGGGCAGAGTGGGGGGTTCAGGATCTGTCCCCAGGACTTCAAGCCCAGGGGTGCTCCCAGCATCGCAGAGGCATTGGGGACAGGAGCAGGTCAAGGAAATCCATTGAAACTGCTGGCTGCTGCCACCGGCACATTGGGCAGCGATGGTCAGAGACAGTCTGAGAGGGCAGTTTGGTGACCCCAGCCCCCAGGTCTGTCACACCAGGGGGACAAGGGCTGGCAGAAGGGGATGGCAGGTAACTCATCTGAGTTGTAAATAATCAACCCCCCCGCCCCACCCCTGCATCGCATGCGCCCACACCACCGTCACTGCAGAGCCACACCAGGGCTGGCTGTGACGGTCTGAGGAACCCACAACAATTTATTGTCATTTAGACTTTATTCTACCAACTGATGACCCCTCCCCACCTGGGAAGGGGAATCAGGAAAACCCAAGGGTTGAAATATAAACAGATTTAATAGAATAAGACTAAACAATTAACATTAATATCACTAAAGAGCCGGTATTGACCCCGACACCAACATACGACACCCCAGGACTGTCCCCAGCCCGTTCCCCAGCAGGAGCCGTGCGCTCCCCGCAGGCACAGCCCATGTGGGACCCTGCGAGCGCCGCGGCTGCGGGAGGGAGGGAAGGGCTCAGGGCTCCGGCACCGGGGCGAGGAGGGCTCGGGATGGCAGCCGGCATGGGAGAGAGGGAGAGAGGGAGAGAGGGAGAGAGGGAGAGAGAGAGAGAGGGAGAGAGGGAGAGAGGGAGAGAGGGAGAGAGAGAGAGAGGGAGAGAGGGAGAGAGGGAGAGAGGGAGAGAGGGAGAGAGGGAGAGAGAGAGGGAGAGAGGGAGAGAGGGAGAGAGAGAGAGAGGGAGAGAGGGAGAGAGGGAGAGAGAGAGAGAGGGAGAGAGAGAGAGAGGGAGAGAGGGAGAGAGGGAGAGAGGGAGAGAGAGAGAGAGGGAGAGAGGGAGAGAGGGAGAGAGGGAGAGAGGGAGAGAGGGAGAGAGGGAGAGAGAGAGAGAGGGAGAGAGAGAGAGAGGGAGAGAGGGAGAGAGGGAGAGAGGGAGAGAGGGAGAGAGGGAGGGAGCTCCTCAGCAAACTTTCTCTGTTATACCGAATGTGAATGGTATGAAATAACCCTGTTGGCAGCTTGGGGCAAGTGCCCGGGTCTCGCTCCTCCTCGTCCCCGCACCTGGGGAGCTCGGAAACACCGAGACCTTGAAACCCGCCCCCCAGATCTGGCTGTAAAGGAAATATTTTCACCGATTCAGTCACCAGAGTCTTCTAAAAGTGCAGCTTTCCCATGCGTTAGAAGAGAAATCCGTCCTGTGTCTCACGCCAGGAACACAAAACTTTGCAGGTGGCTTCCTTGTAACCCGGTGTGAGATCTCGTTAGGGGAACGATGTGAAAATGAGCTGGTTTTGCAGCAGTCCTTGGCAGACAGGCTGTTTGTATGCCGTGGGTTTGGGTTTAGGTGTTTCTGTTGCTGTCACTGCCACGCCGATGATGTGCTGCTGCTGCTTGGAGCCCGTTCGCCAACAGAGCCCGGCTGCGCTGCCGCGGAGAAGCAAAAAGCCGGGACTTCAGCGACGATTGCAATCTTCTGCTCAGCAAAGGACGGCCTGGTGGCACAGATTTAGATATCAAAAAGCATGGTGATAATCTTATTAATGGGGTTGTTCATCTCCTCTGAGCCTTTACATTGCAAAGGACGAAGTCTAGCAGGCGGCGGTCAGGTTTCCACTCTTACGCTTATTTAGTACCTGCGCAGATCCTTCAGGAAGGAGGGGGAAGGAAGCCCTCCAGGTGCAGGAATGAGCCAGTCAGGCCTTATGCTGCAATTCGAACAAACTGCTGAGAATCAGCTTTCAACACGTCCGCTTTGAGTTATCTCAAAGAGTTTAAGCTGTGTGGCTAAAGCCCAGATGTGTCACTGCGTTCCTGAGCCACGCTCCCATTTGATTTTGCAGAGCAGAAGGCTGTCCCCATGGGTGCTCCCTGAGGGCTGTCCCCATAGGGATACTCTATGAGGGCTGTCCCCGTGGGTTCTCCATGAGGGCTGCCCCTGTGGGTGCTCTCTGGGGCAGGGGGGGTCCGTCCTCATCCCCTTTCCTGCTCCAGAGATGGGAAAAGCTTGGGGAGACCCCTGCAGGGTGACAGGGCTGCGTCAGCCCTGGCAAGGGTCCCCCGGTCTTTGCGTACAGGCACGTCCCAGAGTCAGGGCACGACCTTCTGGCCAAGGGTGCGGGTTTTCTAGTTCAGGGCTGAAAACTGGAATAAGATCCTTTCCCTTTGGGCCAGCATGAAAATTCCTGGATTTTTTTTTTTTTTTTTCTTGAGAACAAAAAACTCTGTTTTGAATTGGCTGAATGGTCCTTTGAAAAGTACATCCATCTGATAGCTGAAATCTTTCTGGTCTATACTTCCTCCTTTTTCACATTTGCCCTGGGCTGAATTTGACAACAGGCTTGCAAATAATTTTGGCTGGTGGAAATTTTCCTTTTCATCCATGAATCCACCCTCTCGCAAAACTGCTCCTTGTGCCTGTCAGTCTCCCTTCCCTGTCTTACCTGACCTGAGTTTGCCAAAGGGTCCATCCCAGATGTAAATTTTTGGTCCTTCCTTTCGGTGAAAGAAGGGGACATGGTTCTCCATGGTGGCCTCTGGGGGAGCCTGCCGGCGAGCTGGGGATGTGCCTCCACCTTTGGCTCGGGAGGCGGCAGACAGGCTAAATGACCACCGAGTAAAACCAGTGAATAGGAAAATAATGGAGTGATCCAGGATTTATAGCACATCCTAGAAACCTCTCAATAAATTCTGGGGTCCTCTTCGCATTGAGGATGGAGTGTCTCAAGGAATCTGACCTAGAAATCATTTTCTTAAAAATCTGCTGGTTTTTCTTTAAATAATCAAAATTCTTCTTTTTTAATTATGCAAATTAAAGTTACCAAGGAACAATTGCTTGATTAGACCAGTTGGTACTGACCTAATAAATTATTTTGAATATTTTTTACAGGAAATTGATTTAATTGAAGCTTTTGTTAGTCTCTGTGAATGTGCTCGGTTCATGCCACAGCACCCAGGAATTTATAAATGGGCTCAGAATGTTGTTCAGGCACCAGAAAATAAACCTCCGAGCTATTTACTACCTCTATGATATATAAAGTTTGCAGTTTTGATTTTGTGTGATTATGTTCAGCAATGGTGACCTTTAGAGGCAACAATATTGAAGTGTAATGAGGAGATGTTTGATCACTGGTATACAATGAGGAGCTGGCGTGACTTCTCCATTCCTTCCTGGAATCAGTGAAATCCAGCTGACAGGCCTTAACCTTTAGACTGCTGAAGGTTTAAAATGTATAGGGATTTAGCCTGTTTATACACCATGGTAGGTATATGAAATTTTATATCATTTCTTCCACCACTCCGAGCGGGGATATTGTATGTTTAATAACAGCGACCACCCGCCAATATTGCCCTGGGCAGGGGGCTTTCGCCGCCGGCCACCGCGTGCCTATCTTCCCTGGCCGTGCCAGCAGGCTCTGCAGGCATCCCTCCGTCCCTGTCCGCTGGGATGCTGGGCCAGGCTGGATTCGCCCCCCAGCTGCCCAAACATCTGTCCTGCAGTGTCGCCTTCCTTGGGTGTCGCAGCCACGTGGCTGCCCGGACGCCCGCGGCTCGCAGGCAGACGGCGGGCAGGGCTTCCCGTGAATTGCAAATTCTCTCGCTCAGCAAGGTTCAAAAGTAAATAAACATTATTCAGGTTGATGTTTTGGCAGGAGACGTGGGATTACAGGCTGCGAATCCAAACACTTTGCATGGAGAATAGGCTGGAATGCAAAGTGCTTACAGATCACGAGATTATCTATTTGCTAATTATTCACTAATATATATTATATGTATAAAAAGTATTCATTAATACATATTTTTATATATATATATATAAAAAAATGTATGTTTATATACATGCACACGCACACACAGACATTTACCTATATATATATATATATAAAAATGTGTGGTTTTATATAAAAATAAAGAGATATGTGCCTATGTCTGCCTGTGTCGGAGTGTGAGGAACCCTAGGAAGTGCTGTGCGAGATGGCCGTGTGTTCCCCCGGAGGCAGCGGTGCGTTCAGAGGAGTGGGGAGGATTTCCCACAAACAGTGCATCATGTTGCTGAACTCATAAAGCAAACGGCCAAGAGCCTGGGGAGCCGGCGGCCTGCGCGGCCGGGCCATTTGGCTAACAGCGCGTCACGCCTGTGGCCAAGGAGGGCTAGCCGGTGCCCCAGGAGGAGGCAGGAGGATGCCAGGTCTAAAACCACCCCAAAAATGCTGTCGTGAGCATAAGGGAGACGCTGGTGCTGACTGGGGTAACTTGGGGCAGAGCACTGGGAAAATTAATTAATTATGGACTTCTTTTTTTGGACAGTTTCCCCACTGAGGTTTAATTTTCCTGCTTTAACGCCATTCTGCAGCCAGCCCAGCAGAAATGCCTCTGTAGAGGCCGTTCCCAGCTGTGGGCATGACAACAGCAGCTGCAGCAGAAGCCGAGCCGGCCGTGTGTGTCTCTCCTTTGTGGGTCTGTGATGCTTTGAGGAACCCACAGCAATTTATTGTTGTTTAGACTAATATTCTACCAACTGATGACCCCTCCCCACCTGGGAAGGGGAATTGGAAAAAAACAAGGAAACCCGAGGGTTGAAATATAAACAGATTTAATAGAATAAGACTAAATAATTAACATTAATATCACTAAAGAACGAGTATTGACCCCGACACCAACATACGACACCCCAGGACTGTGCCCAGCCCGTTCCCCAGCAGGAGCCGTGCGCTCCCCGCAGGCACAGCCCATGTGGGACCCTGCGAGCGCCGCGGCTGCGGGAGGGAGGGAAGGGCTCAGGGCTCCGGCACCGGGGCGAGGAGGGCTCGGGATGGCAGCCGGCATGGGAGAGAGGGAGAGAGGGAGAGAGGGAGAGAGGGAGAGAGGGAGAGAGGGAGAGAGAGAGAGAGGGAGAGAGGGAGAGAGGGAGAGAGGGAGAGAGGGAGAGAGGGAGAGAGGGAGAGAGAGAGAGAGAGAGGGAGAGAGGGAGAGAGGGAGAGAGGGAGAGAGAGAGAGAAGGAGAGAGGGAGAGAGGGAGAGAGAGAGAGAAGGAGAGAGGGAGAGAGGGAGAGAGGGAGAGAGGGAGAGAGGGAGAGAGCTCCTCAGCAAACTTTCTCTTTTATACCGAATGTGAATGGTATGAAATAACCCTGTTGGCAGCTTGGGGCAAGTGCCCGGGTCTCGCTCCTCCTCGTCCCCGCACCTGGGGAGCTCGGAAACACCGAGACCTTGAAACCCGCCCCCCAGAGCTGGCTGCAAAGGAAATATTTTCACCGATTCAGTCACCAGAGTCTTCTAAAGGTGCAGCTTTCCCATGCGTTAGAAGAGAAATCCGTCCTGTGTCGCTCAAACCGGGACAAGGTCACATCCCTGCCCGGTGGCAGCGTGTCCCCGCAGCTGGCCCTCCTGCCCGCCCCTTTCGCTGGCACCCAGGGCCCTGCCGGGCTCCGCTCCCCGGCCCCGCTCCCCCGGGGGCTCTGCTGCCCCGCGGCCCCCCGCACCCACAGCCCCCCAGCCTCAGCAGCCCCCGCAGCTTTTAACTTTTCAAAAGTTAAATTGAGGGCAATGCGCTCCCTTCATTAAGCAGGTTTCTTCTTGGAGGAAAGTTGGAAGCCGGGGTAACGGCACACAAGGGGACTCTCAGCTGGAGAGTGACGGCTTTTGTTCGTCTGGAGAGAGGTCCATTAAATGGGACATGTGATGCCATTAACTACGTGGTTTTGACAACATCGCAGCTGTGAAATTAGCGTGGACAATCCCTCGGTCCCTGCCTCGCTGGGGGTTTTGTAGCACACACCCGTCTTTCCAAGATTTTAGAGGCTTTTTGCTGCTGTGCCCTGGGCAGCGGGGGCGGGAGCGAGCAGCAGTGGGGACGGGCGTCCCATCACACTGGGTACGTGCCCCCTGTCACACTGGGTACGTGCCCCTCACTTTGAATTCATCACTTTGCAACAACAATTGGCCACCAGGTTTTTTCCCGGGGGGCCACGCAGGGAGCGTGGTCTCAGTTCGGTTTCCAGGTGGGTGCTGGAGGAGGGAGAGAGAATTTGCAGCTGATTTCTTCCAATGTAACAGAGCAAACGTTAACAGGAGCGGAGCTGTTAGCAAAAAAATGGTGTTGTTTTCCCTGGACTCCAAGTTTCTGCTGCTTCCCAGGAGGACGTCCAGGCTGCAGCTCCTGCAGACAGATGTCAGGGTGTCTCGGGGTGGCTATTTTGACCCCAGAGAGCTGGAGGAGCCACGGGGGCACTTCCCTCTCCCACCTGTGAGCCCACCCTGGGGCTCAGCTCGTGCTCCCAGCAAAGCCTAGGCGTCCCTCCAGGTGAAGAAGAGCCCCGAGGTGCAAGACCAGTCCCCTCCACACTGTGGAGAAGTTGTCCCTCCTCAAACCAACGTGCACTGATGCTCCTCATCCCATAAGAGTGATCGCAAAAAAGTTCACTACGCGTCTTTCCTTTTAGGCTGGAAAATTACACTGAGCAAACCAATGCAGGCGAGGAGCCCATATTGAGGGGGCTGAAGGCAGTGCCTGCCGCTCTCAGGGGTGCAGGAGAGCCCAGTGTCACCACCAGCCCCAGAGAGTTGCCCCTCTCCAGAGCAGGAGAAAGATGCAACCGCAGGCATGGCCCCTGGGTGGCTCATCCAGCAGAGACGTGGCAGACCAGTAAGAAAGGTGTGCTGGGAATCCAGACTGCCAGCGGGTCCCCTTCAGGGGATCCTTCATACAAGTGTCACAGAATCACAGAATCGCCTGGGTTGGGAGGGACCTTTCAGATCATCGAGTCCAACCATCGACCCAGCACTGCCCAAACCCCCACTACCCCATGTCCCTCAGCACCACGTCTGCCCGGCTTTTAAACACCTCCAGGGACGGCGACTCCACCACTGCCCTGGGCAGCCTCTTCCAGCGCTTGACAGCCCTCTCAGTGTAAAAATTGTTCCTAATATTTTTTCCTCTCATCCCATCACCTGTTCCTTGGGAGCAGAGCCCGACCCCCCCTGGCTGCCCCCTCCTTTCAGGGAGCTGTAGAGAGCGAGAAGGTCTCCCCTCAGCCCCCTTTTCTCCAGGCTGAGCACCCCCAGCTCCCTCAGCCGCTCCTCATTAGACTTGTGCTCCAGACCCCTCACCAGCTCCACTGTCCTTCTCTGGACACACTCCAGCACCTCCATGTCTTTCCTGGAGTGAGGGGCCCAAAACTGGACACAGCACTTGAGAAACATCAAGGTTCATGAAGCACCTGACAAAGTCATCATGGGAGGTTGCAAACCCGCTATTTCCCAGGGCAGCCAGCGGTGCCAGGCACCTCTTGGTGATGGAGGGAACACCAGCCCAGCTCACTTCTAACCATCGCCCATAACAACTTTGCGAGAGAGTTTGGCTAATGAAACAAAGGGAAGAGAAATGCAGTTCCAAAAAGTCTGCCCAGGACAGAAAATGTCTTAAAAAGCTGCAGTATTTAGAGGCTTAATTAGTATATCGGGTCATTATGACACCCAGCTCGTTTCATTACCCTCCTAATGCATTATTAGTTGGCAGTTAAATACTGTCTGCTGGGACCGGTGAGTTTTCCTCTTGTCTTGCTGGTCGCAGTGCCAGCTCTGCCCGACAGCTTACCTGTAGCGAGGAAGAAATGGAGCCCCAATTAGAAAGCTTTCAGCCCAGCACCCATGGAAAAGCCAAAAGCTGATAAAGGTCAGCGTGAAATTTGAATGGCAGGGCTAAAGTCTTTTACTCATAATTTTGTGTTTGCAATAGAATTCCGAGCAATTCACAGCCTTAAAGGCCTTAAGTGAGAACAGCAATTAATTGTAATGAATAATCTGACAAATCTGGTTGACATATGGCTGCTAATGCCCTCCTTTCTAGTGGGAGCAGTGGAGGGATTAGATTAACTCAAATGAAATCTGGGACCACCATGCCATCTGCATGTTCAGTGAGGAGCGGTACACGTTAAATGGTGAGTGGGTAGATATCTGTCTTGTACTCATCCCTCCCTGAGCCCTCGGCAGATATGGGAATAGTGGTTTTATTATTGCGCCAGCTGCCTGTCAATCCAATAATACCGGAAAGTCATATAGTACAACCTAGAAAGCTAATATAGCAAAAAGCTGTTAAAAATTAACCAGAGAAAATTAACATAAATTGATATATTCCTCTGTTTATACAGTATGTGTTTCTGGTTTGATGGCCCTGCTGAACATGCTGAAGGGTTGTGTTCCCTTCCCCGTGTTGATGCGCAGTGACTCACC
This sequence comes from Fratercula arctica, assembly GCA_947846985.1. Classification (NCBI taxonomy): domain Eukaryota; kingdom Metazoa; phylum Chordata; class Aves; order Charadriiformes; family Alcidae; genus Fratercula; species Fratercula arctica. The sequence goes on along the minus strand of CANTUZ010000008.1, from coordinate 840,391 downwards.
CGGGGTGTCTCGAAGGATGGGCCCCAGGGAGGAGGGGATGGGTCCCACCAAGGCCAGCCTTGTCACCTGCATGGGACCCGGGGTGCCACCACTGGTCACGCTCCCCCCAGCTCAGCCCAACACCATTGGGCTCATTGGGCTGGAGGTGTTTAGAATGGTTTTGGTTGGAAGAGACCTTTAAGATCAAGTCCTCTGTTGGAGGAGAGCACCCTGGGCTCAGCCGGTGTTCCCAGGCGCGTGGCAGTGGGGGCTGCAGGGCTGGGGAAGGATGTCCTGACATTTCCGACACCATCTCTTTTCCCAACATGGACTTATCTGCAGTTTCTGCTTTGCTTCTCCTTCAGGGCAGACCCCAGCTCAGGACAGCATTTCCCGTTTCCAGAGCAAGGGCAGTCACAGCCACAGGCGCAGCAGGTTTTCTCCTCTCACAGCGTAAATCAACAGTATCTCCGAATTTCCACTGTGCTGCGGGGCTGGAAGCCGGCGGCTCTCCTGGCTCTCAGTTATCCGGGCAGAGCCTGCGAAGCCCGAGCCCTTCTGCCTCCAGAGAGGCGTCTTGGCTGAGCCAGGTGGCTTTCGGGCACCTTTCTCTCCGAATCACAAATAACAGACAAGAACAGAGAAAAAAAGTGTAAAGACAATAGGGGTGAAGAGCGAGATTGCTCCCCACAGCCCACCTCTCCGGGGTTTCCTGGGAAGACGCCTTGTCTAAAGGAGAGCTCACCTCGAGGAGCACAAACCCTCCTCATTAGGAATCCGCTGGACGTGCTAAATGTCACCTTCATTTGATAGAGACAGTTATAGGCCAGGCAGAACTTTGTCCTCAGTCAGCAAAAAGGTGCTGTGTTGAAGTGATGGGTTTTAACGTATGGAACGGCCACTGGAAAACAGCACCTAAGCCAGGGCTGCCTCCGAAAGCCTTCCCACTCAGCTCTTGGGGCCGGGAACTCGCTGCTCAACTCCGCGGGCTGGCGGTTTTCTCGTGTCAAACACACAAGATGTTTGGGAAGTGCATGAAAGGTTTTTTTAGTCCTTTCTTCTGAATGTCACCTGGGGTCCTGCAGCGTCTCCTGAAGGTGCGTTTGAGTCGTGCTCCACACCAGACTGGGGGGTGCAAAGCCGAATTCCCAACTTTTTTCCCCTGGGAAGTGTTAAGGGAGCAGAGCCGTTATTCACCCCCTAGCCACTCTCCGCCCCATACATTGGAAAAGGAGAAAAGCAGGATGTTTGGAATGCCCTGCAGAGCGCTGTGCCGCCCTGCCCGGTGCCGGAGCTGGGAGCACAGCCGGCTCCTTCCACCGGGCTGGGGAAACGTTTGGTTTTACGAGAGCGAGCAGCAGCCAGGGAAACGCTCCTTTGGTCAATACGGACCCAGCAGCGGCTGAGTTCACATCCCTCCCCTTCACCTCCATCCCCCTCCCGAACTTCGCCTTCTGCTGCGGGAATTTGAAAATCTCTCGAAGCTGGCTCCGAAAAGCAGAGCGAGCCAAACCGAACTCATTTTTCGTTTGTTCAAAAATGTTTTTAAACTGCCGGTTCCTGCTTTGTGGCCAGGTCTGTGAGGCGCGGGGGTGTGGGGTGGGACATTCCCAAAGTGAGGTGTCCCTGCATCCCGGGTGTCAGACGCCGCCACAGCTCCTGCTGCGGGCGCACAGCACCCCCCCAGCACCCGGACCCCACGCTGCTCCTCCAACAGCCCCCACCGGGCTTGGAGACTGCGCTCAAACTTAAAAATGCAAACAATGCTACCACTTCTAAATTTATCTGGCTAATGAAGTCACCACACAAATTTAGCACATTATTTTTTTGTTATTAATTGCTAACAGTGAAAAGGGCTAAATTCAGAATAACTCTCTGTTTCAAAGACTTAATTGCCAAGGACCTAGCCTTAATATTAACTAGGATAATTATTATGCAAAGCATACCCACCCAGAATGTTTGCATAGCTATCACAAGCGCTTTCATAAATGATGCTTTAATTAGTCTTAATTAGAATTTGTTTAAGTCAGCAGGGAATGCAGAGCCCGTGAAATGATGTATGTAATAAGCATCAGGCTCACTTTTTACTTGGGGAATAGAGCTGACAAAATCACATCACGTTAAATTGATTCAGTCAGAATTAAAATTCTTATGGTATTAATTAAATGGGGGATCTCATTAGCAGGCTGCAGGGTGACAGAGTGACTCTTTGGCGACCAGATGTGAAGAAGCAGCACCGAACAAGAGCACCATTAGACCAAAAAGCCGTCCTGTCTGAGGCGCCGGAGCAGCGGCGCGGGGCTCGATGCAAAGCGGCCCAGCCCCGGCAGCGAGACACCAGCGATTTGGAGCACTTTTCAGCTAATCTGACTCCTTTCAGCACACGCAGCTCCATAACGCGAGGATTGTTGGGGTTTTGAGGGGTGGCGGTGGCCGGGGGAGCCCGCCCCACCGGCAGGACCCCAGCACCCTCGGGTGCTGCCTGTGCCGGGGCTCAGCCAAAGGGGTGCTGCCCCCGTGCCCCAGGGCAGGGAGAGCCCCGGCACGCGCCGTGTCCACCCCGGCACCCTCCGGTTAGACATTCCCGGTGTCCGCGGTGAGTCTCACACACTCTGCAAACCACTCGTGGCAGCCAGTGCGCTTTTCCCTATTTATAAGCCAGATCCGACTTTGCAAGGCTCATCAAGGATAGATGATATTTACCTCCAATTAGCATATGTTTTGTGAATGGCGAGGGGCACACGCTGCCGCTGCGCACGCTTTTGTCACTGGTAACTACTTGCTGGTTTTATTTATCCTAAATTTCAGTATTTAAAAAATAAGCCTTCTTCTTGCCTGCAATTGAAAGGTGAAACCCCAGCCCCGTGTCGCGGTGATGCACCCGAGGGAATCCCGGGTGTCCTCTTCTGTGTCCTCTGCCCCTGTGCCCAGCGGGACATGGGACCCCCAGTGGTATGGGATGGATGGGATGGATGGAGATGGGATGGATGGGATGGGATGGCATGGCATGGCATGGGGATGGGGATGGCATGGCATGGGATGGGGCTGGGACAGAACCAGCACCCGCCAGCCCCACCAGCCAGAATCTGGCACCCCGGGGTACTGTCAGCGCTGGAGCTCTCAGCAGTCCCTCGGGCTCAGTGGGAAGCATTCCTTGGTCTTTCATGCCCCCAGTTAGTTTCAAAATCAGCACAATCTGCTCCCCGGTTCATCCAAGCGCTTCCCTCTTTTGCTGAAAATTAAGGATAAGGTAATCGCAGTGACATGGCATCTCTGAATGTGACATAAATGGCAAAAGGGAAAAACCTGTCGTGTTTACAAACAGCATTTTCTTGTTCAGAAGAGTGGGTCACTGGCATTTTTCTGCGTTGACCCCAAGTCTGCCTGGGAGGCAGCGGGACAGCACAGCTCCTCTGCTCCATCGCCATGAGGGAAGGAACCGCTGTGCCCCGCGGGGCTCAGTGCCGGCCCCCGCCCTGGAGAGGGCTGGCGCGGTCCCTGCTCACACACCATCCCCACTGCCCCGGGGATGGACAGCGGGAGAGCCCGGCAGCGTCGGGCGGGCTGGAGGCAGGGCTGAGGCTGTGCAGCTCGTGTCGCCAAACCCACCCCTTCAGCCAGCTCTGCAGAAACCCATCAGGGGCACTTCAGCACACTGAAATGCCATTTCATAGCATCATAGAATGGTTTGGGTTGGAAGGGACCTTAAAGCCCACCCAGTGCCACCCCCTGCCCCGGGCAGGGACACCTCCCACCAGACCAGGTGCTCAAAGTGCAGGGCCTTGAAATGGGTGCAGGCCTTTTTTGAAAGATGCTGGCCTTGAGATTTTTTCTAATGACCCTATTTCAGGAGCATAAGTGTAAACTATTTTTAAAAAAAAATCTGTAAATCATTTTAAAAAAAAAAATCAACCAACCACAGCAAGCAAGAAACCCCGATCAGAGAGAGCTTTCAAAGTCTGGCCTCTCTTTTCAGCTTTTCCATGTCCGTTCTGTTAGTGAATCACAACGACATTCAGTATAAACGAGAAAGTTTGCTGAGGAGCTCTCTCCCTCTCTCCCTCTCTCCCTCTCTCCCTCTCTCCCTCTCTCCCTCTCTCCCTCTCTCCCATGCCGGCTGCCATCCCGAGCCCTCCTCGCCCCGGTGCCGGAGCCCTGAGCCCTTCCCTCCCTCCCGCAGCCACGGCGCTCGCAGGGTCCCACATGGGCTGTGCCTGCGGGGAGCGCACGGCTCCTGCTGGGGAACGGGCTGGGGACAGTCCTGGGGTGTCGTATGTTGGTGTCAGGATCAATAGCGGCTCTCTAGTGATATTAATGTTAATTATTTAGTCTTATTCTATTAAATCTGTTTATATTTCAACCCTTGGGTTTTCCTGATTCCCCTTCCCGGGTGAGGAGGGGTCATCGGGTGAGAGAATAATAGTCTAAATGACAATAAATTGTTGTGGATTCCTCAAACCATAACAATATTATTTTTTTCCTTAAAAACATCATTCTAAAATTTGGACCATAAAAATCCCAGAGATGTTTTTCTCTCTGCTCATGCCTCAGGCACATACATAACGGGGCTTCCTGAGCCTTGCCTTGGTGGTTATTCAAAATTCCTGGAGGAGTCGGGCAGCCCAGCCCGCGGGACCCCCCCTGGCCCCAGACCCGCGGCCCCGGCTGGGGGCTGCCCAACAGGAGCCAGTGCCCGCGGCACAGGAGGCGAAGAGGCTGTTGTTGTAATACCCCGACCCGCGTGCCCGGGGAGCACAAATCCTCCAGGCTAATTAGTCAGACTAACCTCGTGTTCCCAAACCTTCCTCCTGGAAATGCTTGGGACTTTACCAGCTTATGCCTCATCAGTATTCGGCTTCCCTGCCAATGCACGAGAGGGGGGAGAAGAGATAACCATAAGGACAAGAGATAAAGAGGAACTCAATAGGAAACAAAAATAAACACTCCCGTGTCTGCTCTGTGGACCTCTCCTGCCATTTCGATAACCTCTGCGCTGGGCCAAACCCCCTCCCCACTGCCCCGGGGCTGGCAGCCAGGGCTCGGCCAGCACCAAGGGTCGCACCCACGCTGGGACCCCGGCCCCGGGGTTATCCCTGCTCCCCCAGACAGGCCACTGCAACGGAGTGCAGGGCTGGGAGACAGCGGGTCTGGGTGGACCAAGGGCTGATGTCACCTCGCAAAGCGGAGACGACGGGACGAGCACATCCCTGTGTGCGCATCGGCAGCTCCCGGCATTCCCAAAGTCTGAATCCCAGAGGCAGCAGCCAGCACCGAAACCTGGCAGGGCTGCCTTGCCCGGCTGCCGGTCCCCATCCTGGTCCAGCCTCGTGTGTGGTGGCCACCAGGATCCTGAGAAATCCTGGGAAACGCCAGGGTGGTGTGGGGCGCAGCATGGGGACAGGGCGATGCGATCCCTGCGCGGTGCGAGCACAGTGCCAAAGACCCAAAGAACTGCCTTGAGCTCCCACACATGGAATCACAGAATCACAGAATCGCCTGGGTTGGGAGGGACCTTTCAGATCATCGAGTTCAACCATCGACCCAGCACTGCCCAAACCCCCACCACCCCATGTCCCTTAGCACTACATCTACCCATCTTTTAAATATATCCGTTCTGCCTTTGCCCAGCCTCAGCCCTGCTTTTTTTCTCAGCAGATATTTCAGGACTTAGTTGAAATCAAATACAGGTTTTTTTAATCTAGTCTAAACCTACTAAAACATTCACTACTCTTACTGCCTAATACATTTATTCATGGCCTATATATATTCTCCACTATAACTAACCTCTTTTTTCATGTCTTCATTTTTAATAATATTGCTTATGTGAAAATTGCTGGATAAATTATTCAATTCTCTCCATAATCTAGTATATCTGCAGTAAAACTGCTAACCTGGCTCTGTCAATACATTCATAATAATTTAGGTTATTTGCCTGTGTTCCTCCCCTCCATCCCCCCTCGGGCTGGGGCTCAGCCCCTCGGCAGAGCTGTCCCACGGAGAAGTATTTTGTTCTCCTGCGAGGAAGAGAAGCTGCTGTGCTGACGCACAAGTCAACACGCATTTCACATGGAATTTCATTCATGTGTGTGACTGTGGGGTGAGGATGGGTAATTAATTACTCCCACAGTCACGAGTCCACAAAGCTTGACCACCCGCTGCAAAAATCCCTGCTTTTGGGGATACCAGCAGGGGTTTCAGGTCACTGGCCCAGGCGGGGGTGTCAGTGCGGGGAGGAGAGCGGGCAGATGTTGGAAATCCTCCTCAGGAGGGAAAGGATGTCTTCCATGGTGTGCAGGACACCCTGCCGGGCGGGCCGGGCCAGGCCCGTGGGCCAGAGTATCGACAATGGGACACGGAGGGACGAGCTGCTTTGGGCACACTGAAATATTAAAACATTTGCCGTGGATGTGCGGTGTACGATGCGTGTGGCCCTCTCTCGCAAATTAAAAATGAGACCACGATCTCCGTCCCCCTTCCCCAGGGCTGGATGTGGCCCCACGGCTGAGGCAAGAGTCCGCCTTCATCACACCCAGCTGCAAACCCGCTTCACCCCTTCCTCAGCACCCACCATCATTTAAAGATGTCGAACTATAGCAATAGAGCCATTTAAATAAAGAAGGGCAAATAAAATGCTGAGAGTCAGTTTGATCTAACTCAACCTTTTCAAATGGCTACACTAATTTTCGACACATGAATTTAACTGTGTGTTTGCCCCCCTATAAACAGGACGAATAAACACTATATCATTTTTACACTTGAACTGTATTATGATTTTAATGCAGGCTCAGGTGAGATGGGGTCAGAGGATACAATTAAATGGATCTGGTACCATCTGGAGATTAGGGTCTCTTTAACCATGCTTGGGTGATTTATCCATCAGCAACTCATGTAGTGCTTCATAAAAACTGGTATCTGTTTAAAAAAAGATATTAAAATAGAGCATATTTTTAAAATTAGAGACTAAAATATTGTGTAGTTGCAGGCAAGCAGTTGATTTCTTAACCACTGAAACAGAAATTCCTGTACGGGAGTAAATCTACTGGTATAAATGTACTGTGTTTACTGGTATTTATACAGGGCTGTTTTGTGCGGGGCCAAAGGAAAACAGCAACCGAATCCCAAGCCCTTTGAAGCGAATGCCTAATGAGGCGGCTTTAAAGGGTTGAGAACTCCCTGCCCGGGGGACGATTCCCTGCCCTCCTCGGGGAGCCTGCCCTCCTCGCATCCCGCTCCTCGCTCCGCGGCAGCCGTGGAAGAGGCTGTGCCGGGAGAGCGGCTTTATTACGGCAAACAAAAGTTGGGAGCCTTCTACCACCTCTTATTGCAAGGCTGCAAGTAATAGCCTATGGCATTAGCCAGAATTTATTTTGCAATAAAAGAAAATGGGTGTAGAATCAAATATTTAAACTGTCAACTTTCAAAGCAAATGAGTGGCCAAAACTCAGTTTAATAATTGGTCCATCAATGTGCGGATCAAAAGCTGAGGCCAAAATTAAACAATTATTTTTCTGAAATTATATTTGATTAAAAATTTCCTGAAAGAAAAACAATTCAGCCATTCTTCTGGACAGTAATTTATACAGTTTAGTGATCTTGCTGTCAATAATATACAAATAGCACTAATATATTACTATAATGCTTCATTTTCATTAAGACATCTGCCAAGTTCTCAAAAACCTTTTCCATTTGGGACTTGACTTATAATTGAATAATCCCTTGGGGGAGTTTCAATATTATTTTAATCAATTTTAACCACAATACACAATATGGATGATTACATTGCAATGTCATTTCCAAAGTTACTTTCCCCCATTACTCATTTGCAAGGGGAGAGGACACTGGAAATGTTTGTGAAAGATATTCCAGTAGGGAAACAAATGACAGAAACGCGGAATGAATTTCTCCACCTTTCAGAAGAATGACAAGGCAAATAAATATAAATTTACATGAACTGAGGGTCTGCAGCGAGTGCCGCCAGCGTCCCTGGGTCTCACAAACCCCCGCAGCGGCTGCTCGCTGCCGACCCTCCCTCCCCCTCGCCTCCCCTGCCCCTTCCCAGCCGGCCAGCGGCACAGCTTGTGCCTGAAGGAATTAGCACTGACAGGGTACACCTAATCCCTGTTCTTCCTCTGTTCTGCACCGCCACGGCACTGCAGCCAGAAAGGCAGAATCAGTGGGGTGTTGCTTCCTGGGTTGTTCTACAAAGCTTTCGCCAGTGCAGTCTTTATCTCCAGGGACATGGTCCAAAACCCACATTTATTGGCATCTGTTGCCTCCTCCTGCCCCCAGCCCCGTGTTTTCCAACGTTCTCCAGAGACCAACCATGCAAACGACCCACTCCTGCTTTCTGCTCTGCTTGAAGTTCACTGAGAAGGTCAGGGGGAGCCACGTCTCTCTCACCTGCAGTAACTGATCCTCCGACATGCAGACAAAAGCTAAGGCCAAAATTAAACAGTCACTTTTCTGAAAGGGCATTTGATTAAAAGTTTCCTGAAAGCAGAACCGTTCAGGCACTGTTGTGCCACCAGTTTCCCCAGATTTGCAACTGGGGCAATGCACCATTTAGGGTGAGGAGGGGGGTCCACAAGGGTCTGGAGAGGACCAAGGGTCCACAAAATTCTGGAGATGACTAGGGGTCTGCAAAAGTCTGGAGAGGACTCTGGGTCCACAAAAGTCTGGAGAGGATTAGGGGTCAACAAGGAGGTCCACAAGGGTCTGGAGAGGACCAGCAGTCCACAAAATTCTGGACAGGACCGGGGGTCCGCAAAAGTCTGGAGAGGAGTAAGGGTCCACAAGGAGGTCCACCAGTGTCTGGAGAGGACCAGGGGTTCAAAAGGAGGTCCAGAAGGGTCCAGGATGGAGTAGGGGTCCACAAGCTGTGGGGAGGTCAGAGGATGGAGGCAAAGGCACATTGAGGGAACATATCAACAGCGTTTAACTCCGGGATGGAAAGGGAGGGCAGGCGGTGGAAGGGGAGGGTGCTCCAGGTGTGCTGCTCCTGCACACATTTAACATGCCAGCTCCTGCGCAGCCCAAACCCGCCTTCAGACGTGACCTTGGCAATATTACAGTGGTAATATTTTCACAGGCGTGACCTCCTCCGAATCTGGGTCTCCAATATATTCTGAGCAAACATGCTCTCCTCCCTGTCAGGCACACTGCAGATATCTTCTTTCTCCACCTGGTTTTTCCTGACTGAGCCTGTTCCTCGAGTGTATGTAGGTCTTTCAGCTGAGGCGTGTTACGCACACGCGATACGGATGGGGTACTGACAGCTGTATTTTAATTGGTGCCACTACGGTGGATGTAGTTTCTTTATAAATGTTGGCGCTAATCTCAGAGTAGATGTAATTTAACGTACGACGGAGCAGCTCCTCGTTACGAGCTGTTTGCGTTGCCTCCTGTCCTCTGACGGCAGAGGCTGGTGAGCCAGCGCCGGGAGGGAGGACCCTCGTGCACGAAAGGATGAACTCAGTGTCTTCTCTACCTAAACAAACAAGCCCAGCATCCTCTGAGCTGGTTAATATATACGCTGAATTACTTCTCTAACGCTTTGCAATAAATAAGGAGTTTGCTATTGCGAAGACGTAGAGCGTGGGAAAGCACAGTCAGAACCGCGCTCTCTGCCTCTGGCCCAGCGGGGAGTCGGTGGTTTGGGTCTCTGGGTACCCCCGAGAGCTGCTCCAGCCACTGCTGCCACAGTTGTCACTAGTGGGGAAAAATATGATGTTGGAACAGGCCTTTAAAAACGACTTTAATGTCATTTATTTTTTTTTCCCCCACAAAAAAAATTACCCAAAAGCTCTTTGTTTTCACTAAATAATTTCCTGGTATATTTTAAAAATCTCAGAAGTGTTTTCTGTGGTATGAAGTGAAAACTAGAGACTCATGCAGTATAAATTCATCCACCACAACTCTCTGCCAAAACCCTCAAAACCTGTAAAACCAAACATAACACCAAAGTTATTAATGGACACCAACCCCATCCACCACTTTGAGAGAACATTGGTTGGGTCATTAAGTGAAACCACTTTTAAAAATACAGACTGTAAAAGTTGCATTGCAGTCTATAGCCAGTAAAGAGTACGCTTTTGTGCTCCTTATTGTAAAATAATAATATTAGCGAGCACTCTGCAGCCAACAGGTGTTTCCTAGGCAAAAAAGGGGATACTCTGTATGGCTCAACATTGAATTCAGATGCTGCCTGTCACCATAAAAGAAATACATATAAATACTTTTCCCATTTTCTTTAAATCAAGGAAAGACAGAGCAGTCTGAAAGTTTGTTTAAGCCAAAGCCGTGGCGTGTCACATCGAGAGGTTCTGCCACAGCCTGTCTGTAGAGACTGCAGAAACGTATGAAAATGAGACCAAAATGCAAGACTGAAGAATTAGCCCCTGCCAAGAGAGAGAAAGGGATCCACTTTGTCTTCGGAACTGGTAGGAAAATGGATTAAGAAGTTAAACCAGTCCAAAACGTACTGGTTTGAGGTTTTGCCGAGTGCTGTTGGTTTCAGGAGCCTTTGGATCAGATTTGAACCCATTTTGGGACTTCTCACCTTTGCTAGCACGGGATGGGTCCCACCTTCTCCATCCTTTCACCGCAGGCACTGACAGCGGGTTGGACTTTTCAGTGTGTTGGCTGAATTAATGCTTCTTTTGTCCTGACATCAGCCCCAAATCCTGCATATCTCATTAAAACGAAATTCTTTTTAGTTGTTTTTAGAAAGTGGAATTCTTTTTTTAGTGAGAAGTTCCCCAAATGCAATGACGTACCTTCTTATTGAAAACAAAAACCCAAACTGAAGAGTTGTGAACGGTCCCTGCAATGGCACAGGTGGTTTGGTTCCATGAAACATTTCATTTTCACAAAAGAGTTTCAGTGATAAAATATTTCAGTTTGTTATGACTTTTGAAAAAGAGGAGCTATTTCAAAAAATGGCGTATTTCATCCATGACAAAGGGCTCTGGAGCTGCCCCATCCCTTGGGCACAGGCTCTGCAGGATGGCACTTGTTCCTGAAGGTAGAGCAAGGCCACAGACTGAAAAAAATTCCCTTTTTATGCACACTTAGCCAAGGTTTTGAGGCCAGCTCCCCTCTGGAGTACAGCTTGTTAGCAGGGGATGTGCAGCCCGGGGTGCCCATCCGAACCCCACGCTCAGGCTTCCAGAGACGCTCTGCCTTCTCCCCATCCCAGAGACGCTCTGCCGCCTCCCCATCCCAGAGACGCTCTGCCGTCTCCCCATCCCAGAGATGCTCTGCCGTCTCCCCATCCCAGAGATGCTCTGCCGTCTCCCCATCCCAGAGATGCTCTGCCGTCTCCCCATCCCAGAGACGCTCTGCCGTCTCCCCATCCCAGAGACGCTCTGCCGTCTCCCCATCCCAGAGACGCTCTGCCTTCTCCCCATCCCAGAGACGCTCTGCCGTCTCCCCATCCCAGAGATGCTCTGCCGTCTCCCCATCCCAGAGATGCTCTACCTTCTCCCCATCCCAGAGACACTCTGCCTTCTCCCCATCCCAGAGACGCTCTGCCGTCTCCCCATCCCAGAGATGCTCTGCCATCTCCACATCTGAGCACTAACAGCATGAAAGGAGAAGTCTGAACTACTTAATAAACATGGAAAAGGCTGCCGTGGCCAGGCGTAACCCAGAGAAAAATCATTAAAAAGTCATTTCCACCAAATGGATGTTTTAAAAAAAACACTTCTAAGCCCTACCTATAGCACTTTGCATAATTCCTTCCAGTTTATGAAAATGAAATCCCTGAGAAGTCTGTGTTGGAGCCCATATGGTGGCTGATGTGATATTTGGCATAAGCGCTGAGGAAAATCTGGCACTGCTCATTTGCCTATAGGCCCCCGGGATGGGTGCCCAGGCCGTGCCACGCGAGCCCCGTGGCTGAGCCGGGGCAGGGCAATAGCCATGCCAGCCCCAGGCCGTGCCAGGGGAGTTAATGACCCGGGGGAATTAACGGCCCCCAGCTGCTCCTCCAGCCATGGGCTCCTGCAGCCACGTCCCTGGCATCAGGTACACCGCCATGTCCCTGAAAGGGTTAATCAAGTTTTGACTGTTTTACTACATGAATACTGTCAGTGGAATGCATTTTGAATCCCTGTTTAAAAGACATGTAATTGCCTCAGATTCTTTATATTATCATAACTCTTCAAAATTGATTGGTTTTAGGTTCATGGAAAAATATGCAAATGCACCGAGAACGACATACATTCCTCATTGTGGGTATAAAAGTAGTTCACAGAGAATCCATCTGATTGAGTTTGATTACTGAACAAAATCTAATTATTTTAGATACACGTTCAGGCTTTTCTGGAGAGGCATGCTGAAGAGAAGAAATATTTGGTGTACGTGAGTGTTGTTTGCCTGCTCAGATTTGTTTATTCACATATATTTTGACAGTCCAGGATTTGAAATAACTGATATCGATGTTCACTCTTCAGCGTAAAAGAAACCAATGTAGCTGCAAAAGGTTGGGTGCCGACGTGCTGGTGCACGCCTTTCTGCGGCACACACCTGCCTTCCGAGGCGATTTGGGTTCAATCATCTTCTGAGCTCCTTTGTAGCAGCTTCTGTACATGGTTTTGTACCTCCTCACGCAGGTTCCCGTGCCAAGGCATTTCCACCAGGCTCCCGGCAGACGGGATGCGTGGCTGGAGATGCGGGGCTGGGCGCAGGTACCACGGCCCAGGGCATCCCCCCGCACCCCCCCAGCAGCAGGAGTGCTCAGCAGTACCGGCCCTGACTGCTGATCCCCCATCCATGCTCAACCATTAGTTCTGGGGAGGCAGGGAGATGCTCAAGCCCATGTTTTGGCCCCTCCTGGGCCTTTGACAAGGAGTATTTACAAGACTTTTAAAACAGCTTTGAATAATTACTAAATCCCTCCCTCTCATAAACAATTACCATCCTTTCCCAATTATCTACTCAATTATAATCTACAAAGTCTCTTGCATTAAATTAAACCATATGTTCTTCACAGTCACTTCTAGCGGGAGCGCGCGGGTCTCCCCGACACACAAACTTTTTCTCCCCCAGACGCCCCCTGAAGGAGCTGCTCCCCCGCAGCGGCTGCCAGCCCCGGCGCCTGCACAGCGGGACCCTGGCGCGGCCGGTCCAGGAGCGCCCAGCCCACCACAAAATCCAGCTCCTGAGGCCACCAGCCGCCTTCTGCCTTTTTTCAATTGCGTTGGTTGAACTGGGCACCGAATTGTTTTTGCAACTTTATAAGACCGTGTGGGTCTTGTGCTCAGGCGGCATGGAGATGCCATTGCAGCTCTTGGTCTCCGATCACACTTTAACAATTACAATTATTAAAGCATCGATGTTGTTCCATCAAACCCCTCTGCCTGTATCGGTGGGCTGCTGAGGAAGGACAGGCTCTTTCCCAGCCAGGCCAGCACAAACACTGGAGTGCAGTATGTTTCTTGGTCACTACCATTTCTGTTTTCTTGGTAAGGGTAAAGAATTATCACCATCCCAAACCATTTCCCCTTCTCCCTCAAGAGGTTTTTTCCATGCCGTTAAGTGCCTCTTTTGGGCGTTGCCGGGAGAGCGGGGCTGCCCACCCTTTAAGGAAATCGGTGTGTAGTAATTAGGTGTAGAGCCCCTCAAATATAACCTGTTATCAAATACAAAAGAATTACTTATGCATTCTGCTATGAGACCCATCATTAATTAGGAGTTTTACATATTAATCGCAACACAGAAAAAAAAACCAACAGTTTTCCTGTCTCTGCGAAAGGCTGAGTGATGCTGAGGGTGTGCAGCCTGTGCGGCTCCGGGAAATAACGGGTGGAAAACCTCTAGACTTTTGGCTGGGTTGCAAGAAAATGGACTGAGGTGAGGAAACAGCTGGGCTGATTGCCCCGCCAGCAGATAAACCCCCGGCCGCCCTCGGCAGGTAGGTCTATGGTGCCTGCGTGGCTCCGGGGCTGCCCCTCCAGCCCCTCACAAGGCTGGGCTCCCCGGTGCCGGGGAGGATGGGGAGGAGCCGGGGGTGATCCCGGACCTGCCAAGCGGTGGGACAGCAGCCAGGGCCTGTGGGGATGGCAGGGCTGGTAGCCCCATCCCAGCAGAGAGGAGGCGGGTGCTGTGGGAAGAGGCACATCTTCTCCACATCCCCAGCTGTGGGACTGCACCAGCGCCGGCAGAAGAGGATGCTCCCTCTGGAGGGATGTGGAGGACCGTCTGAGGATGATGCGATGTTTTCGTGGACAAAGGAGTGGCCATTCCCACCCAGAACGTGTGTGTTCTCCTGCGCCGAGGTTGTCTCTCCAAGCAGGGTTTGCTCCTTGGCAGCAGGAGAACAGTACCTATGGTTAGGGCAAGAGGGATCACCAACTCCAACAGCCTTTCCTGGCCAAACCGTGATGCTCGGTGCCAGCGATGCCCCGTTTGGCTGGGTGCTGGTCGCATCCCATACCATAGATCACCCCTGCTCACCCACTTAGTGGCTGCATGGATCTCTCCAGAGTGGTGGCCAACAGCAGGGTGGAGGTGACAAACCCAGCCAAGATCTTCTGCAGAGGTAGAGAGGCTCCTCCCTGCTGGAGCGGGCACACAGCTGGCAGCCGGGAAGCCAAGGACTGGTTTTACCGTCATTTTCTTCCAAAGGCAGTTGCTGGGAAGACAGAGCAAAACACCCAGTACGTCAATAAGGATTTGCACTGTATCATCTGTGCCAAAAAACTAACTCAATCTTCTCCACTTCAGTACAAATTAGAATTTATATGCAACTCCCCACTTCAGGTGGGCAATCCAAAGAAATTAACCTCAGGAGAAAATTGCTTTTTTTCTGACTTAACACATAGCTTATTATCATGTCAGGCAGAAGAGACAGTGGGGAAAATGCAAAATCACAGACACGATACAACAGTGCATCCATATATTCACAGCTAAGGAACCACTTATTAGGAGGAATGTTTAAATTCAGAAAAGCAGGGTTCATTCTTTACGGCAGTTGAGCCAGTCCTAGGGGCTAATAAACTGAACCGTGCTGCAAAACTTCACCCCAAAATAACGAGTAGGGAAGATGTACCGACGCTGTTGATAGCAAGCTGGGGACAGAGGGCTGTTTTCCGCAAATGTCCCAAAGCGCTTTACAAACTGGGCAAAGGTGTCTGTCGGCTGGGCTGGCCGCCGTCGCACCGGGCTGAGCCGCACCGGCTGCCGGCAGAACCCAGCCCTGGACTGGCGACTTGCTGTCCGGATGAATTCTGCTGAGTTTGCCTTTTCCCGTTCCCTTTGGCTGTTTTGCTTTCCTCCCGTCTTTCATCCTTCCCCCCGGCTTAGGCGCATCCCTCACGAGTCCCACGGGGCTGGCCGGGCTGTGCAAAAGGGAAGCAGAGGAGGAGTTCTGCCCCAGCCACCCCACCTGCACTTAAACGCTCCAGCAGGAGCAGTTTTTATGGGGTGTGTTTGGGAACGGGACGGGAAGGTTGGTAGAAAGCTGCGCAGTGCCATTGGGCAGCACGGGGAGAGTCTCCTCCCGGTCTGAGGCTGCACGCGTTAGTGGCAGGGGTATGAGCCCCAAAACACCGCGTTGCCAGCGGGGCTCCTCTCGCTTCCCCTGTGAGTACAGCGTGGGTCACAACTCGGCTGCGTGGTCTCACACCCACCATTGCCGGGCACAGGGGACACTGCGGTGCCACCCGCAGCGCTGGGACGCACCAGGCTTTGTCACTGCCACCACCGTGGGGGGGGTTGGGGACACACAGGGGTGTGTGGAAATGTCCTTGTGAGACGTGTCTGAACCAAAACCCCGCCGCGCTCCTGCAGTTGGGGCTCGGCAGCAGTCACCCTCCTGCTCCCCCCGCTGCGCCTGCCACCCATGCCACCAGCATGGGAGGTGACCATCAGGGGGGAAAGTGGGTTTTGCTCCAGCTTGCGACGCCATTGCCCGTGGCCGGTCCCCATTGGGGTCCTGCAGCAGGGGGGGAACACAGGCAGGGATGCTCAAGCCAGAGGCAGCTCCCCTGCTGTGCAAGGGATGCCTGAAATCCTTCTTCCAGATGAAGAAAAATAAAAGAATTGGGTGTTTGTGTTTTGAGACCTGCTGAAAGGCAAAGCTTGCCCTCCATGGCAGTCCTGGTGCTTGTTTATCCCCAACCCTGTTTCAAGGCCGGGCACTGGCTGCAGAAGCTGTCCCCTGGCCTCGCCATGGGCACAGCCACAGGGACACGGCGCGCTCTGGCCCGCGGCGCCTCGCGGCCGCAGCAACAGCTCACCAGAGGAAAGTTGTCACATTCACTGATTCATCAACTCTTCCTCCAGCGGCAGCGGTACCTGTGCCATCTGTGTCGAGCATTTAGAGGGAAACCTCTCTGCAACTGCCATACAAATCAGGGGCAGCGCCAAGGTCGCGCTGAAGGGAATTTCGGGACACGGGGAAGATGTTCGGCGGCGCAGCGGTAAGCAATAACAGCATCCCTGCACCAGTCCTCCGCATCCCCGGCTGCTCCACCCCAGCCTCCAGCAGCCTGGGCCCCGCTGGGAAATGTGTATTATGCCTGGGTTAATTTACTGATTAATCTCTAGTCAGTGGTTTGTGCTTTCCCCAGATGGCCAATTAAAATTTACAACTGGCAGAGCAGTGCCCTGTTGGCAGGCGGCTGCGGGGCCGCGGCTGGAGGCAGCGGCAGAAGGCATGGGCCCTCGCCTGCCTTCGCTCCCGCTGCTGGCGTTAATCGAAGGGCAGAGCAGCCTCCTCCCTGCCGCTGGCACAGCCTGGCACTGCTCGGCACAGCCCTGGTACAGCCCTGGCACAGCCCGACACAACCCCAGTACTGCCTGACACAACCCCAGTACAGCCCTGGCACAGCCCAGTACAGCCTGACACAGCCCCAGCTCAGCCCAGTACAGACTGGTAGATCCCGTACAGCCCAGCACAGCCCAGCAGATCCCAGTACAGCCCGGCACAGCCCCGGCACAGCCTGGCATTGCCAGGGATGGAGAGCCTCCTCCGCCCCACCTGCAGCCCCCGGTTCCCCGCGCTCCCCCACAGATGTATAAAACATTTGCTGCTGTTGCATAAATCCAAGCGCTGCTGCGGGGGGGGCAGTAAGCGATGCTGGGATACCTGTAAACATCAACGTACTGTCACAGCAGTAATGGGGAAAAAAACCTGCAGAATTGTGTCTTTTGGCACTTGATACAAACTGTTTTGGTGCATCTGCCCAAGTCAAGCAGAGCAGGAAGGAGAAGCAGGCTTTTGTGCTGCTCTTTGTTCTAAAGTTACACGCTCACTTATAACCAGCACTGGCACGGGTAACGGATCAGTGGACCTATGTTATGGTTTGAGAAACCCACAACAATTTATTGTCATTTAGACTATTATTCTCTCACCCGATGACCCCTCCTCACCCGGGAAGGGGAATCAGGAAAACCCAAGGGTTGAAATATAAACAGATTTAATAGAATAAGACTAAACAATTAACATTAATATCACTAAAGAACGAGTATTGACCCCGACACCAACATACGACACCCCAGGACTGTCCCCAGCCCGTTCCCCAGCAGGAGCCGTGCGCTCCCCGCAGGCACAGCCCATGTGGGACCCTGCGAGCGCCGCGGCTGCGGGAGGGAGGGAAGGGCTCAGGGCTCCGGCACCGGGGCGAGGAGGGCTCGGGATGGCAGCCGGCATGGGAGAGAGGGAGAGAGGGAGAGAGGGAGAGAGGGAGAGAGAGAGAGAGGGAGAGAGGGAGAGAGGGAGAGACGGAGAGAGGGAGAGAGGGAGAGAGGGAGAGAGAGAGAGAGGGAGAGAAGGAGAGAGGGAGAGAGGGAGAGAGGGAGAGAGGGAGAGAGGGAGAGAGGGAGAGAGAGAGAGAGAGAGGGAGAGAGGGAGAGAGGGAGAGAGAGAGAGAGGGAGAGAGAGAGGGAGAGAAGGAGAGAGGGAGAGAGGGAGAGAGGGAGAGAGGGAGAGAGGGAGAGAGAGAGAGAGGGAGAGAGGGAGAGAGGGAGAGAGGGAGAGAGGGAGAGAGAGAGAGAGGGAGAGACGGAGAGAGGGAGAGAGGGAGAGAGGGAGAGAGAGAGAGAGGGAGAGAAGGAGAGAGGGAGAGAGGGAGAGAGGGAGAGAGGGAGAGAGAGAGAGAGAGAGGGAGAGAGGGAGAGAGGGAGAGAGAGAGAGAGGGAGAGAGAGAGGGAGAGAAGGAGAGAGGGAGAGAGGGAGAGAGGGAGAGAGGGAGAGAGGGAGAGAGAGAGAGAGAAGGAGAGAGGGAGAGAGGGAGAGAGAGAGGGAGAGAGGGAGAGAGGGAGAGAGAGAGAGAGGGAGAGAGGGAGAGAGGGAGAGAGGGAGAGAGGGAGGGAGCTCCTCAGCAAACTTTTTCTTTTATACCGAATGTGAATGGTATGAAATAACCCTGTTGGCAGCTTGGGGCAAGTGCCCGGGTCTCGCTCCTCCTCGTCCCCGCACCTGGGGAGCTCGGAAACACCGAGACCTTGAAACCCGCCCCCCAGAGCTGGCTGCAAAGGAAATATTTTCACCAATTCAGTCACCAGAGTCTTCTAAAAGTGCAGCTTTCCCAGGTGTTAGAAGAGACCTTACTGAAAATAGAATGACTGGAAGAGAAGTTAACCCCGTGTCACTCAAACCAGGACACCCTAATCGGTGTAATTCCCGGTGGTGGGAGTTTCCCTGACTCAGAAAGGAGTCACAGCTCCCTGCGTCCCCGGCTCATGCCCACCAGGAACTCCCCGCTCTCAGCCGAGGCCCAGCCTCTGCCCCTGCCATCCCACGGCACAAAGCGTGGTGGAGGCAGAGGGACGGTGGACATGTCCCTCCTGACCCCCGTCCGGACCCCTCCTTCGCATGGGGGGCACAGGACCCTCGTGCCCAGCCCTTGGGAAGTTCCCGCAGCCCTCACCCATGTCACCGGGCCACCCATGATAATGGCATAGACCCATTCCTGTCCCAATGCGTGCAGGTCTCTGGGAGCTGAGTGCAGGATTCCTGGGAAATGAACGTACTGGGGCTTGCGTGAAAATATCTGCATTTCAGAGAGCCCTTCTCAGAAGTGGAAAAAAAATTCTGCATGTCAAACGCTGGCCACGCTGGAGGAGCCCAGCAGGGTCCCCCAGCACCCAGGCTGCTGCTTCGCCCTCAGCCAGCCCCCTGAGACCCGCCTTGGTCTGAGCCCCGTCCCATTTGGGAATCGCAGGCTTTTTTTTTTTTTGCTCTTTTTTCACGGGTAAAAAAGATCAGCATTTTGGGAAAACCCAACGCATGTTAATACCGTGACCTGCACAGTTACTGTCAATAGAGATGGGCTGGTGATCTTTAAAAGGAGATTTTCTCAGGGTGAAGGACAAACATGACATTAGAGTCATCAAACTCCCTATCTGACAAGGACATATAAATTGTAAATGGTCGGGGGCACCGAGATCAGCTTGTCTTTCTGCCAGGCACTTTTCCACGGGAGCAGCGATCCGCCGGCTGCCCGCCATGTCCCGTGCCATGTGCCGGCAGCAGGGACAGGCACCGGTGACAGCCAGGCTGCTGCCGCTCCTGACGCCCCGTCCCCTTCTGGGAGGCGGCAAAGAGAAAAAGCCAAGGCAAGGGGGAAAAACCAGCCCAGGCTCAGTGTACAGGCCCCCATCCAGCGCAGGGGCATCAGGAAATTAGGCAAAATCCTGCTCTTAGTGCACTGCTGTGCATCTGAGGGACCCTCCTTGGGTTTACCCCACCTAAGCACGAGCATGACTGAGATGAATTTAGTCCTCCAAGTGTAATTAAAAATGAGAATGACATTAGCGCGCTCGCAGAGCCTGCATGCTTATGCAGATGAAGAATGCGCTTTCCTTCTGCTCCGCTGAGAAGCTGCTGCCCGGCGGGTGGAATATCCACCGTACAACCCACAGAAATCAGGTAAAAACATTGTGCTTTATGGGAAACCTTTGCACGTCCCGTTTTCAAGGAACAGGGATGTTCCCAAGTGTTGCTGTAAGAGTTTTACTGGTCAACTCTCCTGTTAGGAATGCTCTCCCAGCATCCCAGCCCCGAGCCCTTGGCCAGTGAAGACAACCCAGAGCACCAGGGGATGTTCCTGGGCTGCGGAATCGCTGCTGGGTGGGGGATACCTGTGAGAAGCAAATCCCGTTTTCCCCCTTGCATGGGATTAATGTGCTCAGCAAACCCAGGGATTTCCCTGGAATTCCGGGAAGGGGAAGCCAGTGAAGCCAGCTTTCTCATGTTCGAGCCTTTGAGACAAACTCTGCATCGTCTTTCTGTGCCTCAGTTTCCCCATCTGTAGGATTCGTGCACTAATCACTGTTTGCAGCGCTCGGGGTGTGACACTGCTGCGCAAAGGCTCTGGAGAAGATAATCACAGGTAATTTCCTACAGAGAGAAAAATATCTTGTTATTTTTGTACCTCGCCCATGTATGGGCTTATTTAGACACACGTTCAGTTGAGTTCTATTAAGAAGATTTCAATTTACTTTTTAAGACTTTGTTTCCAGAATTGCACAGTTGGAACATTGGGGATTTTGGCAGTATCCCCGATGAGTATCCCTTTGCTGGGCAATGCCAAACAGCCCTGGTACCCACCAGGGCTCCGGCTGGGCCTGATTTATGTACGTGGCACCAAATAGTCCTGGCCTGGGAAAAGGAAGGAGTCGGCTAAGGATGAAACACAGAGGAAGTGGGAACATGGGAAATTTTATTGTGCCGTTTGTACCCGGGGTGAGCTGAGGCATCAAACTGGTCCCGAAGCCACGTCCTGGCCATGTCCCTGTCCCGGTGAGGGTACCGGCACCACTTATGGGGACACCCTGACGGGGCGATGGGATGGGGGGGTGCGCCCCTGGCAGGGGCATGGGGGGGGGCCCTTCTCATAGAGCAACCAGGAAAATTCCATCCCGGCGGCACAAATTGAGGTAGGTGTCGGGGAGGGATCGATCAGGGCTTCCAGCACTCGCAGCAGCCAACCAAACGTCTCGATCTGCCGTGTAAATGCAATGAAAGGATACACGCATAAGGTTACAGGATTTATAGCCTCGAAAGGAACAAAACCCTATAAAGTGTCACTTCTTTATAAAAACGTTGCTGCTGTCTTCAACATATGGAACCTTCCCCACAAAGAAGTATATGCAGCATATATAAGCCCTGTAAACCTCTCATATATATATATATATTTTATATATATATATATATATATGTATTTTCTGATTAATTACATGGAAGGACATTATGGTCTACATTTTACCAGACCTGGCACCTTATCAATGCTATTCACATTTAATTAGTAGACATTCCTTCTCCGTGAGCATATTTACTTGAATTCCTTGTTCCTACGGCAACCCAGCCAGCACCACTGCTCCAGGAGCAGTCTAGACCAGCCTAAAAAAGGAATGGAGATTAACGAGCAAGCTCAATATTAAGACTATACCGCAAAGGCTGAGCCTGGCGAGAGCGGCATTACAAAGCAGGCTCGGGTAAGGCTCTTCTTTCAAGGAGCCTATTTATAGCATTGCAGATGTGTATTTACTGCGGGGTACCTATGGTGGACAGGCCAGCAGAGACGACCCAGTTAGCACTGAGTTCTCGGTAATTGGCTATCGACTCAGCTAAAGGGATTTTTTTTTTTTTTCTTTTTTTAATAATTACAACCCAATTTCATTTTAAACTACCTACCAAGGGAATAGCTAAACAATGTCCAAACCATTTCTATTTACAGGTGCTCTCCTCACTGATGCAGTTGGAGTTTTAAAGCACACAAAATCTGTAAATTACCTAATGGCACTGCAGCTGCTCCGAACAGGAAATATTCTTTAAAGGAAGATGCGCACATTGCCACTTTTATTTACATTCTTATTTAAGATTTCCTTACTCAGTGTGGACACTGAAGGCAGATGTTTAAAGACTGATTTGAGACAAATATCCAACAATTCGTCTCGTTTTAGTTTATAAATGTCTGGGGTTTTTAGACTGATAAAGGAAAAAGAAAAAATAAATTAAATAAAGAGGAAAGGGCCATTTATAAGTTACAGAGAGAAGCATCTCATTTAAACATTTTTTTAATGCTATGGGATTTTGGAAAAAGTACAGTCTAAATACTCTCATGTCTTCTATTTTGAACACAATTTAACTCTGGAGCGGAGAGCTTTGTTAAAAGGTGTCCACAAAGCGTTAAACAAAATCATTAGTGCGGCACCAAAAACTCTGAAAGGTTAATTTCTACAGATCTCCAAAAGGTATTATGGACTTTGGGGGTTAAAATGTGTGTATATTTTTGCAGGGGCATGTTTAAGGGGTTCCTGGGGAAGCCCCCCCAGGTCAGCAGCCCCCGTACGGGCTCCGAGCCCCGCGGTGAGCGGCCCTGGGGAGGCCATTGCCTGGGTTTATCCTCTTAATGCCCCAAAATTGAGAGACTCAAAGTCACTACTTTTACAAAAAACAGCTCTGAGGTGCAATCAACCACCAGAAACCCTTCCAGAAGTCCTTTCGCTGCCGTTGGCTTGCAAAGCGAGGGGAGAGAGTGTATTTTTTATGCATTACTGCCCACTTCCCAGGCTTTAGCTTCCCCGCAAATATTGGCCATCACAGGAATTAATTAATCTCAGCGACCAAACAGTGGGGCACCTTCTGCCGCAGTCCGTGCCCTGAACCCCGCAATCCGGGATGTGCTCCCAGGCTTGTATGGAGTGCCTTTTAATACCAAGGAACACAACAACTTAAATGCCATTCCCTGGTTTTATGAAAAAGCAATATAGGAGAGTAAATAGGGCAAATACCAACAAGGAAGGACACGCGAGTCGAATCGAACAATAAATTCAAATAATATCACTAAATCGAAGAGCAGAGGCAGTGTCTGAAAGCTCCTTTCTCTCCGTGACTTTTCTGGAGAGCTGAGCAGCCGAGCACATGTAAGAATAACCTATTCTCCTTCCCCATTAACAACAACAATCAAGGCTGGATTAAACCTCTTCAAATAATTCTCCAAGTAGAGATAAAGCATAAAAGAGAGAGAGAGAGAGAGAGAGAGGGAAAAAATCCAGCGTATTCTTTCGCCACTGGTAATAAGCTTATGCCTGGAATAGACTTGTTAAATAATTAGAGTTAAATTACCTCCTCTCCTACCACCACCTTCCTCAGCTTCTCCTTTGGAAGCTGCAGTTTAATGGGGAGGAATCGGTGCAGAGACACGCGGGCGAGGACGGGGTGAAACACCCCCTCGCTCAGGGCAGGTTTGTGCCTGGCTGTTCTTAAGCCTTGTCACCCAGGGTCCCCAGGGAGCGGGAGCTGCCCCGGCACCGTGCACACGCGTGTGCACGCACACACGCACACGCACACCCACACGCGTGCCGGCGGGCACACATGCCCCGCGACCCGCAGCCCACCAGAGCCCCAGCCCAGGTCCCTGCTCTTCAACAGAAGGCACAAAAAAAAAAAAAAAGGAATTGAGATTTGCAGATCTGATAATGAGCCAGTTAATGACATAAATGATACCTCAAGAACCTCACTAAACCATCCAGGTCCTACAATTTAATCTGTAATAAATACTCCTGCATCATTGCGAGATGGCTGCTCATAATGGCAAATGAAATATGCTGGTATGATAGGTACAATAAATCTGGATTTTCCTATGGTTCCCTCAGGCTAGAACAATATGTAACCAGAGTGCGCACTGTCAGGATGAGCAGATCTCAAAGCCATCATAAAATCTAAATGGGGACTAATTAGGAGGCCCTTCCCTTCTAGAGTTACTATTTCTATTGACATTTTCCATGCATGAGCCCCTCCATAACATCATAAGTCACCAAGATAAGAACTCCCTAGATTATAGGGAAAAAGCTTTAATGGAGAAGTTGAACTCAAAGGCGATGCATAAATTTTCCTTCTGATACCCCGGGAAGTCTGTGTTCAGTACTTTCTTTACAAACTTTCCTCCCTGGCGCCAGGTCCCGCTCCGTCCGGCCCCGTCCCTGCTCCCACCCTGCCCCAGGGGATGGGTGTCGGGGGTGTCCATGCTGCCTGTGGGACCCCCGAGCCCCCAGCCCGGCTCCTGGGAGGGCATCCCCCTCTTGGCACCCCAGTGCCTGCTGCAGGACGCGGGGGTGGTGAGCCGGCGAGGCGGGAGGCACATGAGGGGAACCCTGAAGGCACCTATGGGGCCCATAGGTGGTCTCTGCAGCCCCCAGGGACAAGGGCTGTTGGCGTGGGAGGGAGCACTGGCCCTGCCGGGACTTGGGGGAAAAACGTCCGGGGTGAAACGGCAATAACAGAGACGGGATGGTCCGTGGTGTGCATGGGAGCCATGTCCCTGGGGAAACCCGGCACCCCTGGGGCGAGGGTGGGCAGGCACCGGTGCACGAGCATCACCACCGCCCCCATGGGTGTCCCCCGCATCCCCTGCAGAGGCTTTGGGGGGCACGCCGGGTTTCTGCAGAGCCATTTGGGCATGGCCCAGGTGGGCTGGTGCCAGCAGCGAACCTGGAGGTTCCCCCTCTGCCGTGGCACGAGCACGCAGGGCACCGGCAGCCGTGGGTGCTCCGAGGCCGCAACCCCCAAGTGGGTGATGCATCCCACTGCGCTCCGGCCCTGCTCCGGCCCCGTTCACCATGTGTGCAGCCACATTCCCGCTGCCTACACGGGGACCTACAGCCACCTGGGCTCCTCCTCATCCGAGCACAGAAAGCAGGATTTATGGGCTGTTTTCAGCAGACTTTACATTCCGTCTTCCCCTGTCGCGCTGGCACGCGGTAATTGCCCTTGTGTGTACCTGCAGACTCCCGCTCGCTGTCGGCGTGGGTGTGGGGCTGCTCCTGCCTCGCCTGATGAATGGCCTCAGGCCCGGCCTGCAGCCACGGGATTTGGGAACCCACGGGGTCCCGGTACGGTGCGGCAGCCACTGGGCTCTGCCAGGGAGCAGGTGTGGGGCAACCCTGGGCCACCTCTGCTCCCTGCCCTGCCTCCAGCCTGGCACAGACTTCGGATACCTTCACCGCTGCTCCGCTGAAGTACCCACAGCTTGGCCACAGCAGACGGATGGATTCCAGCTTGGGGGACTCCGGCCCTCCCACCCCCAGCGTCAGTGGTGCCGGCAGTGCCAGCAGACCTGAGCACAGAAAAACCCAATGCCCACAAATAGCGCAGAGGGCGTAATTGGAGGTGTGGACTCTGTTCCTGCCCACAGTCACCCCCACAGGAGCTGAACACGTTTCCACCATCTCCTTGTCCCACAGACAAAGAGCTGGGGGAGCCTCAGCCCCCTGCAAGGTCCGTTGGGTGCACCCCAACCCTCCCCTGGGAAACACCAGCACCGTCCCCTCCTTCTTCCTTCTCTTCATACATTGGAACAACATACCATCATCTCCTGCCTCGTTTGCTGTCCTATTTGAGAGATGGTGCCATCCCATGACATGCCATGCCATGCCATCCTGTCCTGAGCCATGCTGTGCCGAGCCATGCTGTGCCATGCCATGCCATGCTGTGCCATGCCATGCCATGCCATGCCATGACATGTTGTGCCATGCCATGCCATGCTGTGCCATGCCATGTGGTGCTGTCTCTTGCCATCCTGTGCCATGCCATGCCATGCCATGCCATGCCATGCCATGCCGTGCTGTGCCGTGCCATACCATGCTGTGCAGTGCCAACAGGAGCCCAAGTGCTTGCATTCGTGCCAGGCGGAGAGCTGGCACCCACACCCCATGAATTGTCTGCAAAACCCCGACATTACCGATGTCCGTGACACCTCAGCAGCTTCCCAGGTGTTATGCCATGAAATACATTATTTTCTACGACACGCACATGCACATTTGCATAGAAAAAATGAAAGTGGCTGCACCGAGCCCAGCTCAGGGTTGTCTGGTTATTTGGTATCAGCCTCTATGAGTCAGCCATATGTGATGTGTTAAAAATTCATAATATTTTTCAAAGGGTCAGTTTTAGAGATCTTCTTGGGCTTTGTAGGTTTTTTTGATTCTTTATCAGTCAGGTTTTCAATCTCTTTTTTTTCCTTAAATTTTTAAAAAGGGGGTTTGTTGCTGCTGTTACTTGTTTTAAATGAGAAGTCCAATTCTCATCCAATGATATGCCCGTAGCAGCTGGAGCTGGATGCAATTACCAGCATCAGTACTCTTTTTGAGCATACAGCTGGGACAGATTCCTTGAAAAACCTCAAAATCTGGGTGCTGGGCGGCGCTGAACTGCTGGGAGGGTGCCCAGGGAGGTGCAGTGGGATGCAGCCCCAGCAGCATCCCAGGGACACTGGGGTTGGAGTGTCACATTCTGCCTCGCCACCAGCTCTACATTTCTAAGAGGATGCATTTTTGGTACTCGGGAACCAGAGCTGTGATTTTCTTTCCAAGGTTGTCCATTTCTGCAAACTGGGGAAAAAAGATAGGAGAACGTGATATATGCCAAGCATATCATCAATGGCTTATTCTTTTGTAGCCTTAAAAAAAATGCATTAAAAATAATTGTTATGAGCTTTTACAAATATTTTCCCCCTTGCAGACATAAACCAATAGGAAAACACACTGAGAAAAAATTGTAGTGAGGTAACTTGCATTGTATAGAATACATAATGGCTCCTACCTTTGATGACATTTATCTTTACTCATGAGGGAAGACCTAATAACATGAATTATCAGGTCCCTCCTCACTCATGAAGAATAATGTCATAAAGGACCCATGCCATCAGCCATCGGAGGTGTTCGGTATTAATCCTCCTATTGTTAGAGCCGGCGCATCGCTTGCCTTTTCATTGTTTTCATGGTAGAAGGAGAGCCTGCATGGAGCAGCTGCGAAAATGCAATTCTGCAGGAGTTTCAACCTGATCGAAATGCTGGAGTTTTCACACGTGATCATCTTTGATCTTCAAAAGCACGTTATATTTTTGAAAATTACTGACATAGGTAAACAAGCATTTTCTCAAAAACAGCATTCCTGAAGGATGAGTCTAAACGCCCTTTCCTCAACTTTGTGTTTACACAGAGTTATACAGGGGAAATGAGCCTTCAGAGAATTATTAGAGGGCAAACGAGAAGCAGCCAAGTTTATGAAAAAATAGCACAAAAAAGACTGAGAGGATAGAGATCTATATCCTCAGTCAACTCCAGTTCCATTTCATTTTTTTTTGAAGGAAAAGCACTGGCAGGTGTGATGGACGCTGGGTTTCCAGCAGGGTTTCACCCAGGCAGGGAGCGGCTCCTCCATTCCCCAGAAGCACCCGCGAGGTGCCCACGCTGCTGGGTGCAGGGTCTGCCTGGGGGGAGGAGAAGCCATTGCTGGCCATGGGGCACGAGGGGTCACCGAATCCCAGAATCCCAGAGTGTCCGGGGTCAGCAGGGACCCCTGGAGATCATGTGGCCCCAGCCCCTGGCAGAGCAGGGTCCCCCAGAGCAGTTGGACGGGAACGCGTCCAGGCGGGGTTGGGATCTCTGCGGAGCAGGAGACTCCACACCTCTCTGGGCAGCCTGGGCCAGGGCTCGGGCACCCGCCCAGGAAAGGAGTTTTCCCTCCTGTGGAGATGGAATTTCCCGTGTCCCAGCTTGTGCCCGTTGCCCCGTGTCCTGTCCCCGGGCACCCCTGAGAAGAGTCTGGCCCCATCCTCTTGCCCCCCGCCCTTTAGCTCTTGCTGAGCATTGATGAGCTCCCCTCTCAGCCTGCTCCTCTCCAGCGGAACAGCCCCAGGGCTCTCCGCCTTTGCCCAGCACAGAGATGCTCCGGTCCCTCAGCATCTCCGCAGCCTCCGCTGGGCTCTCTCCAGCAGTTCCCCGTCCTTCTGGACCTGGGGAGCCCAGAACTGGCCCCGGTGCTGCAGCTGTGGCCCCCCCAGGGCAGAGCCGAGGGGGAGGATGACCTCCCTCCACCTGCTGGCCACGCTCTTGTTAATGCCCAGGAGACCATTGGCCTCCTTGGCCACAAGGGCACATTGCTGGCTCATGAGCAACTTGTTGTCCACCAGGACTCCCAGGTCTCCCAGGTCCCAGCAGGGCCCACCACCGTGGTGCCTTCCCCAGCCCGTGCTCCCTACAGCTTAACCATCCCTTTTCCCCCTTTGACACCATCAGCCGCGTGGCTGCCCCTAAGTTCACGTATAAAAATCTGCTATAAAATTTGATGCACACAGCTGCCACCAGCAGCGTTCTCCGAGCCCTCCCAGTGCCCCATTGAGCCCCTGGCTCTGCTCACCCAGCGCTCGTGGGGCACCACGGTGCCCGCCAGCCGGGCACCCCGCGACGGACCTGGCCACGGACGCTGCAGGCCTACCTCACTCTCCTCCTCCGAGGATTTCCAAGAGACTCTCCAAGAGCCGTGTTTGTAGCCGTGGGCGAGACTTCTGTGGCAGAGCTATTTTTCCAAAGTTGTGCTCAGATACTTTGTAATGACGGTGTATAAATATCAAAGGCAAACACCCACTTGCTTTCCACTGAAAGCATGGGAATTCAGGGAAATGGAAAATAAATACATTTAGGATTTAATGCAACACAAATTCTCGGTCAAGTAGCTGTTGGGTTTAAATGGATCTGGAAACCATTCACTTGAAAAAACACGGAGAAGGAGCAACACTTTGTCCTCACACACTGAACAGAATCCCTGGTGCTGTAGCAGGGCTGCTCGGGTCCTTTATTTTAAGTATTTGGGTTATCAGCTCTTACTATACAAACGAGGCTGGGTGGGCTTGATTGCTGGAGGGAAGTAATTCAAAACCCAGCAAAAGAACTCCGATAATAGCAGTGACACTAAAATGCTGGTGAAGTCCTTGCCGTTCCCACTGACCACAGGTGATGCTGCGGAGGAGCCCTGGTGGTGTCCGAGGGCGGCTGCTGACGTCCCTGGCACGTCCCCCAGCTTGCCCTGTGCAATCCCAGTCAGAGATTGCTAAGGAAGAATGATTTATCAACAGATATAAATCAAAATGACTGTTTAGCGGTGCTGATTAGCTCGGGATGAGGACTTCTGGAAACACAACCGCATCTAAACATGACATATGTCTCCGCTATCGCGGGGTGGCATATCTCATTTACTCCCTGTGCCCATGTCTGTCTGCCCTTTAGTCCCTCCAAACAGTTAGAAACTGGGAAGAAAAGAATTTTAACTCACATTAAGGATAATCCTATTTCAAATGCACCCAATCTGTAACCCAGCCAGCAGCACCGGGGATGGCGCCATGGGGACGCAGGCAATAGCATGTGCTGCGGGGGCTGCGGGGCATCGCCAGCCCTGGCGCTTTTACCGCAGGAGCCCCCACATCCTTCTCTATCCTTCCCGAAAGTAAATAAATAAATGAACTAGTGGCACCGTGGCACTGAGAAAGAGAAAAGCATGAATCCCGGAGGCATGGAGCAAACACAGAGACCAGTGCTTCAAAACATTGCTGCTTTTGACTGAACACCTCGGAGCTGCCACCCGGCTCTCAGGCTTTTGGGTGTTCAGCCCCCAGTCGCTATTTCCCCATCACCTGGTGTTTCGCGGCGCCTCGAGCAGCATCCGCCAGATGCTGGAGCACCGGGATCCGTGCAGGCCCCGGGCGAGCGCGTCGGGCAGGAGCCCACCCCAGGGCTGCCCCAGCGGTGAGGGGCCGCCCCCAGCCCCAGTAATGGCCACACAATTGCAAACAAGTCGGGAAATGGGTGTTGCTTAGCAATTTGCTGCAGCGCGCAAGGATCGCAGCACGGGCAAAAGCTTTGTCGGGAGCTACAACATTACTATTATTATTACTATTTAAAGAGCATCCCAGATGTGCATGGCACTTTACGGACAAAAATAATTGATGGTCCTTGCCTCCTGAAGCTGAAATAGCACAAACCTGGCCCCAGACAACAATGAGCACGGCTGCAGAAAGCCGGAGCGCGGCGGCACTTGGGAAAGAGCACGGGCTGCCCCCATTATCACATCTGCGCTGGCACCTGACCCCCCTGAGTGCAGCTGCTGCCGGGTCTTCCTGCTCTGGGGGAGCTGGGGGTGCTCAGCCTGGAGAAAAGGGGGCTGAGGGGAGACCTTCTTGCTCTCTACAGCTCCCTGAAAGGAGGGGGCAGCCAGGGGGGGTCGGGCTCTGCTCCCAAGGAACAGGCCATGGGACAAGAGGGAACAGCCTCAAGTTGCACCAGAGGAGGTTTAGGATGGATATTGGGAACAATTTCATCACCCAAAGGGCTGCCAAGCATTGGAAGAGGCTGCCCAGGGCAGTGGTGGAGTCACCATCCCTGGAGGTGTTTAAAAGCCAGGCAGACACAGTGCCTAGAGATATGGTTTTTGTCAGAGTTGGGTCAATGGTTGGACTCAATGACCTGAAAGGTTCCTTCCAACCCCGTCAATTCTATGATTCTGTGATTCTCTGATTTTCACTGAGTGCCCAATGGCAAGGAGAGGAGACCGGCTTAAACCTTCTTGTACCTATCGCTCTATCGCTGAAGATGGCACCCGGGCACAACACATCACTCTGGTGCATGTGGAAAAGCTTCCCATGGTGGGATGGGACCAGGGAGCAGGACGGGCGGGCAGGGAAGGCAGGGTGAGCAGGGTAAGCAGGGTGAGTAGGGCGGGCAGGGTGGGCAGGGCGGGCAGGGTGAGCAGGGTGGCCAGGGCGGGCAGGGTAAGCAGGGTGAGCAGGGTAAGCAGGGTGAGTAGGGTGGGCAGGGTGAGCAGGGTGGGCAGGGTGAGTAGGGTGAGCAGGGTGGGCAGGGTGAGTAGGGTGGGCAGGGTAAGCAGGGTGAGCAGGGTGGGCAGGGCGGGCAGGACGAGGATGCCAGTGCACCCCACTGCCCACACGGCCAGCAGTCCCTGCCCCAGACACTCACCTAATGACCCTGTCACCGGAGCGGTTGGCAAGTTGTGCAGCTTTCTGCAGGGCTCGTGACATAGTCCCAAGCACTAATTGATTGCTCGTGCGTTTTGGGATCACTGTTGTGCGAGGATGTCCCTCCCCAGCCCCAGCCAGGGCATTACTGACTGTGCCGGCCTCTCTTTGCCATAGATGGATCATTTCATGGGGACGGCCGTGAAGCTCGAGGAGCCCACCCAGGCTCTAAGACGGCCAATGACAATAAGGCAACCTCCTAAAATAGCTGGAGTTTGTGTTCCAGCTGCTTGGGGCTGCACAAGGTGCATATTGGCCCTTCCCTACCCCCCTGCTATGGCATTGCAGTGCTCTGGGTGGTACATCCTCAGCTGCTCTGCGTAGCTCCAGGACCAGGACCCCAAAATGTAACGCAAGCCTGGTCCAGAGCACAGGGAAGGCAGAAGAAAACTTCCCACAGCTTTGAATGGGTTCAGGATCGGGTCTCAGGGCATTTCGGTGCTGTTTGGTGAAATTACTTAGATTTATGTCCAGTGATTTAATGTCAGCCTGAAAAAAAAAAAAAAAAAAGACCTGATTTTCTCACTCTGTGTTAGACCGCCGCTCTTCCCATCCACAGATTTTAATTTTTTATCTTGTCCATTTTTTCCCCTTTGCACTGGTATTTTTTTCTAATTTGGTGATCGCAGCAAGATGTTTGGGATGCACTTGACAGAGCATAATCTATCACCTGCCGAGAGATCCCAGTTTTTTAAAAGCTACGAAATTACGGGTATAATTGGAGAGTAACCACCTGTCCGGGGAGGGGAAGCCCTGGGTGCCGTGGGGTGGCCCAGGACCCCTCTCTCCCGCGGTGGGGGTCCGGCCGGCGCTGGGCGCTGATGGAGCCTGAGGAGGAGCGGGTAGACCAGGGCTGCCCCCTGCTCGGAGACACTCCATAACTGATTGTTTTAATACCAAAGTGACACCGAAGGGGGGTCAAGTAAATAAATATGCATGCCTCACCAGTTCAAAATAATAAAATTCCAATGTGTGCAAGCCTGCTTGTTGAACATATGTTTGCGGCACGGCTAAGCCATCTGGCTCAATGTCAAGCATTTACACCAACTGCAGTCTTACACTACCTGACAGCAGAAAAGCTTTATTCCCTTGGTGTTTGGGCACAAATGGAGAAATATTATTGAAATGATTATCTGCATCAAGACTCAGATTTGGTTTGACATTTAGCTGGCTCTGTTTAATCCAAAGGGTTGTCTGAATGAATAAAGAGAAGGGTTCCTCCAGAAGATGCTGCAAGCAGCCAGGGAAAGCCAAATGATTAATGAGACTGAGAGGCTGGGTGGACCCTGCCCACCTCCACCCAGACCCCGCTGCCAAGAACTGCATAGGAAATTAGGCTGAGGCTCCTGGAGCTTGTCAGGAGGATGCTTGCCACCGGGGGGGCTCTATTTTTGGACCTTAAGAAAACAAAAGCAATCGCCGCCTCGCTCCCAGCCCGATGAAGGAAAGCTCCGCGCCCTAATTAAAAACAACCTCTTAAAAGTCGCAGGTCTCACCTGGGCTGGAGCCAGATGCGGTTCGGCCCCGTGTCCCTCTGCGCACGAGGGGAGGGGGCGACGCGGGGGCGGCGGGGCTGGGGGCAGCCCCCCGGGCAGAGCCCCCCCGGCACCCCGGGACGGCCGTGGCGGGGACAACTCGGTGCCAAAGCAGGGAGCCCCCTTCCTCCTCTTAGAAAAGCCTGCTGTGACTCGGGAGCGCAGGGAGAGAAAACCCCGGCGAAGTTTGGAGCGAGGTAATAAGAAAAGAGTGGGAGCAGGATTTATTTGAGCTCGCGGGGCTGTTGAAGGCTCGGTCTGACAAAGACAAATTCATCTGAGAAATCAGACATACTATATTTTAAAATAAAATAGGATGGGACTGCACGGCGCGCGGCTCTGATCAGCGTTATGGTCCAGAAAATCGTTCTCTTTGGGAGTACTAAAGCGCAACCTCCTTCCCTCCTCCCGCAGGAGACCAGCCTGCACCGGGCTTCTCCCGTGTTCTTTATATCTCCACTTCTGATTGTTGATTTGGATTTAAAATTAATTTGGTGATTTGAGTTTAATAAGAATGTTAGACATGATTTCCTTCTCACTCTTACTTTTAATTAACTTTTTAATTGAGATTTAAATGAATTCTAATGAACAGAATTGGTAGCCTAATTGATTTGTTGCAGCAGCGTAGTGAGGGATCAGTATGCTGGCAGCATTTTGATATATTACTCCATGATGTCAAACAGTTTACAGGTTAATTTTTTGGCAGAGGTTACTTAATGTCAGCAGAAAACAATAATTTACTTTTGATTTATTAGTAAACAGTTCCTCCTAAGTATATGGTCCACGATGTCGAAACAAACTCCTGTTTATGCGCAGCTGCCTTTGCCACCCGTTCCTGTCTCATCAGGAGCTTGTCCCGGGCGTTTGTACCACAACCAGGAGGCTTTGCCCCGAAGCAGCGGGCAGCAGGATGGACCCTGCCCACCCACCCCACCCCACCCCCCCACTCCACTCCTCTGGCCACAGAAGTGGCCTAAAAACCCCTGGTCCCCCCGCGCCTTGGCAAGAACTTTGTTTCTGGGCAAATAAACCTTTCACAGTTTTCCTGAGTAAATCCGTAATAAATTTATTTCCACAAATAAATAAGAAAATGTGCTCTTTTATCCAATTGAGAGCAAGGAGCAGGTGAGGAACTGCATTACTATGGAGCTGAAGGCGGGCTGGAATTTCTGGCTGCCCAAATGGCAGTTTGCCCCCGTCGGGCTGCAGAGAGCCCAACCGCCCGGCTCGGAGCCGACAGGGCCTAATTAACGGCGACCTCATGGATTTTGCAGCTTTGAGAGTCCATCACCTGCTAAGAAGAGCTAACTTGCTAAAATATAAACTAATTTTAGCCTCTAGACATTAAAATATAATGCATCTTCCTCCTCCACGGCGCAGCTGTGGCTGGTGTGAGGGATGCAGCGGGGAGAGCAGGGATTGGGCCCCGTAGGACTGGGGGGACCCTGGGGGCGCCCTGCTGGTCTCCCCCTGCCCACCTCAGTCCACTCACCACCCGGCACTTCCAGGTGGGAAATGCCCGCTTTGGCTTAAAAGCTTGGTTTTGCTCCCATGCCAGGCACGCAGAGCTCTGGAGCCTTGCTGCAGCCAGAGGGTGAGGCGGGACTGACGGAGCAGGAGAAGGGGGAGAGCGCGGGGAAACCGGATGAACGAGAGAAATATTAACGTTCAAAACGCCTTGAAGTGCAGGGTGCCACCAAAGTTAAAGGAATCCGACTTAAAAGTTTCATTTTCCGATTCTGTCAGGAATTTGTGTGAACATAATATTCAGAGGCTGGCATGTTTTTTTTCAAAGTACCAAGCTGCTAGCCAGGGAGCGAGACCTGTGGCAAACACTAGCCCTGCTCCCTGGGCTGGGCCGGGCTAGCGGGGGCTGCAGCGGGGGGGGGGGGACGACAGTGGCCACCTCCAGCCTGTGTGAAACCCCGTCCCCGGTGTGCGCACACACCGAAACCTCGCCTCGACTGCGGAGAGGCTCCTTGCCACTACAATGATAGCATTGGCAGTGGAATTAATTAACAAATTAACAGTTTTTGAAACATTTCTGGTGATGTAGAGCCGTGGGCTGGCTGCGGTCCAGCGTGTGGTCACAGCAGGGGATGGGTCAGTGACACTGACATTCTAGAGGATGAAAAATCTGCCAATTCAGTGCTTTCTATATATGAACAAAGTATAAAAAATGGCACAGAGCACTGGGCACTCCCGGGGGCGGTGCTGGGCATCACAGTGAGGGGATCAGCTTGGTCTCCATCCCCCTGGAAACGGAGGGGTTCATCCACAGCGAGCCCCAGGCTTGGACCCCCTGGACGGTGGGGAGGGCGAAGGAAGGCCCCGCGCGGCCCCGCGCCCTGGGGGTGCCACCCATGGCCTTTGCTATCGGAAAAGAGCAAGGTGGCAAGTGGGAGTGGAAGCAAACGTTGTCGATAGCCCTTCTCATTCCTCGCCCCGACACAGTGGCTTTTCAAACATAAAATAATGAAATTCATAATTTGCTTCAATATGCTCCATTTAGAGCATTTCCTACATCACAAACTTGAGATTAAAGAGCGCGCCTTTCTCCAATGCAGATTAATGTTGTTTTTCAACTTCTTAAGCTTCTGTTAACACCTTTTCTGCAATCAGTACAGTATCTTTTAAGTTAATTAGTTCTGGAAAAGAATTACTAGTGTAATTCGTGATGAGACCTCCCTCCCTTTCATTCGCCAGGCAGAGTAGCATCTGATGTAGATGAAAAGGACCACTGGAGGCCCCTCTAGTGAAGAGAGATGGTTAGAGATGAACTCAGATAACATCTTCAAACCATTTATCTTCTTTCAGCTCCGTAAATGGGGAGAGCGACGATTTTAGCGGGCGTGAAGCGTACGTACATTTCCGTAACCTTTGGAGAGTTTCCTCCTGAATTATTTAGATTCCCGAACACCGTACATCCCACGCAGGGAGGCACCTCACGGAGCGGGTGGTACCCACCTTTCCTGTGCTGGTGGGTCCTCCATGCCAGGTAGACTTGGGCCAACTGTTTCTTCTTACGGTCAGGCTGTACACCACGGTTCCTGCCGGCTCGTGTCCTGCCTCCCGCGGCTTCACCCCAAGATTTGGAGACCTGCTCCAGGTGGCCACCAGGCCCAGGCGGTCTCTGCCCAGACATGATGGAAGCACTGCCTTAGCTCTGCACCAAATGCTCCTGTGGCGCTTCTGCTTCACTCACAGAATCACAATAATTTTCCACGGCTGGTTAGCCGTCACAGACTCCGAGCTCTGGATGCTGCACGGTCTCCACCTGGAACCGCGGGGAAGCACGGTTCTTGAAAATTGTTGCAGGGCACCAGACAAGGCAAGCGGCGTTTGCTTGGTGAGCGATGCTGCTGAAGGCTCTGTGGAGCTTTCTATGAAGCCAAGAGGAATTTTGGGTTCTACGCAGACTGGTGTGGGGCTTAAACATGTAAAATTAATTACGCATATCATTGCTCTGCTGCAGAAGGCTGGATGTCAGCAAAGCTAGGGCTCTCACGCCACAACGCCACTTCTAGCTTCATCTCGAGGGCTGAGGAATTGGCCTGGAGTGAATGACACCCACCGATCTTATCAAATTCTCCAGGTGTTTATGTATGCCGTGTATTTTAACACACAGGAACTATCCACACTGAACTTTCACAACATCTCTTTGACTCACTGTCAAGTTCAATAACGTCAGAGATCAATTGGCAGCGCATAAATTTACCTTCAAAGCAGCCCAAAAGCTGACACATGGGCTGATCAGCATCCTCCTCTGGAATGGATAAAACGGTGTTTTATCCGCGAATAGAGAACGGGAGTGACGGGTGACATTTCCAGGGCGCCCCATCCTGACGGAAGCCCAGAGACCGGAGCGGCCGGCGGCACGAGGTGGTGACACCCCGGTGCTGCCGCTGCCGTGGGGCTGGGACAGGGACCCGGAACAGCAGAGTCACGTCCTGCCCGGCTGCTGGCAGCACCCAGGGGCTGCCGGACCCTTCAGCATCAGGTACTTCCTTCGGGGACACTAATCCTGTTAGAAACGTACATAGCAGTGACTTGACGATATCGGCTTCCAATACTAATAGTTTGCATTAAAGTTGACCAATTAAATTCAAATAGAAAGCATTTATGCAAAAAAAAAAAACAAACTTAAATAAAAGACTTAATTAAAGTCTGTTTTTTTCCCTATAAACCCCACTTACAGCAGTGCTCAATCTGTCCCTTTCTCCAGCGCTTGTGTTTGTAAGTGCGATGACGACCAACTCTCCTGCTTTGAATGGAAGGAGGTTTATTCATAATGTGCGATGGGAAAAGCCTGGGCTCTTTGGCAAGACACATTATTTAGCTGATTCTGGCTCAGTTCAATTGTTGTGCTGAATTAGCAAATAAGCCGGGAGAAACTTTGCAAATGAAAAAAAAAAAAAATAATGTTGAGTGGAAACTGGCTACTAGCTGCTTTAATGAAAATAAAATTCTGTTAACCCCCAACTGAAAGTAACAATCTAATGCTGTCTGACACTGTTAGCCGACTTTTCAGCACCCTTCCCATCCGTTACACGCTGCTGGAGTGAAGAATGGGCTGCATCCGTGGGAGCCTGGCCCGGCTCTCGGCCAGGTGAGGATTCAGCCCCAGCCCCCGGTGCTTTTGCAGCCCCCCAGGGTCGGGCTCCGGTGACCTTCAGAGTGGAGGGTGGAAGCCAAGAAAGCAATGAGGAAAACGGGGAAATCCCTCCACGTGCCTGCTGCCATTGAGGCAATTTGGCAGACAGACGCAGGGGTGTGAGCCTGGTCTCTCCCGGTCCCAGTCCCTGTCCCCGTCCCCGTGCCCGCAGCTGGGACACCCCCGTCCTGCCACCGCACGGGGACACCCTGCCCAGGGCTCTGCACAGGGCTCCAGCAGGACGGGGGCTGCGGGGGCTCAGGCTCTGCCCCGCTCTTACTCCCCATGTTGGCATCAGCATCCCTGGCCTCAGGCTGGGGACAACTCTGCTTCCCTCACACCCCACAGCGCACAGCAGCTCCACCTCAATACATCCAATTCCGGGCTTTTTTTCATTATTGGAACCTATCTGATATGTTTTTCTTCTCTATTTCTCTAGGATTTTTCTTTTTCAGGTTGCCCTTAGGGCTGAATTCTTTTGCAGGAGTGTTTGGGGCTTTTTGTGTATTTGATCTTGTTTAATGTTAAACTCAGCGTGTCTCCATCCCTGGGTGCTGCTGCAGCTCGCTCTGCTTCATTAACCAAAACGTCCCTTCTATGACTAGGTTCTTGCCTTCACCCCTGAAGTTTGCTTAACAGGGAACCTTGGATTTAACTCCCAGGTTTCAAATGGCCCTGCAACCACAGTCTTCCATGGTCCAGTTCCACCAGTAGATGTGTTCGTAGAGTATTTCAAAATGCAGGAGCGCCTGGGACCCAGCCTTTGCGTGCCCTGCCGAAGTGGGGGGAGCCACAGACCCGCGACTGCAGCAGGCGAGTGGCTGCCCCAGCTTTCCCCTGGGCTGAGCGGTGGCCCAGGACTCTCCCTGTGGAGGGTGTCATTGCCCCCTGCCCTGGTGTCCCCGTGCCTCCGGACCCCACGCTGACAACCCCGGCCACCAGCCGAGTCACAGCAGCAGCCACCGCTCCCCGCGTGGGGACCTGCGTGACCTGCCATATTAACCCGCCCGACTCAGCGTGGCGTGTGATCATTACATTACAGAGGTGTTATTTAATTTATTTTTTACATACTGCAGTTAATTACACCATCTCTGATTGTGCTGATGATTTTTGCTCCTCCTCAGCCTGGTAATCAGCAGCTCCTCATGGGTCTCGTGGCAATGCCAACAGGCAGGACACCATGACTTGATTTGTTCTGCGTGTGAACCAAGTCAGGAGGCTTCTTTGGGTTTTTTTTGTCTCAGTTCCCTTCCCCAACAAGGGGATGTAGCGTTCCTGCTTCCCCTCGAGATACCTGATGTTGGGTGAGAGGTGGCCAAGCCCCTGCCGGGCTGCTGGTGGCCACAGAGGTGATGCTGGTCCCGCACCGCCAGCAGCCTCCGAGGCTGGAGCTGCCGGAGGGTGCCTGGGGCTGCCACGAGCTGGGGAGGGGTGAGGTGGGTGCCTGGCACCCTCAGTGGCAGCTCAGCCCCGGGGCGGGCACTAAGCCAGGCTGGAGATGGAATTCTGCAGGTTCAGCGCTCTGCACCACCCTGGGCCTCACCGCGAGCACGGCCTCAGCACCCTGGGCTGGAAGTTGGGAAGGTTTTGTTGCCTACGTGCCTTTGCCAAGGCGTGAGAGCCAGAAACTGAAACAAGCCAGGAAGAGCGAGGCTGGAAAATGAGCAGAGTCAAAAAGACTGTATCTAGGTGCCTGTTTTTCCCTTCAGCAACACAGAAACGAGTATGTGCCTCCAAAATGACTCCAGCTCGCTGCAGTGGTAGGAGTTTACTTACCAGGAGGGTTTCCTCGTGTACTCACTGCTTCTGGTTTTCTAAAGGATGCTCTGAGTAACTACTTCCATGATACCATCTGCCAAGGTCCTTCGGATTTCTGCCTTGCATTAAAGACAAAGAATTCTTCACAATTAATGTGCTTTGAGGGTTCACTGTCACGGGAACGTAATTAACTCTTTGCTGGCCTAACTAATTTCTGCATTTTAAAAAGTAGCCTGATAATGACAAAAGTGGAGCACTCAATCCACAGGATAGCCATTAACTGCACTCTGTTATTGTGCAGCTTCCATTCAGCCCACAATTACTGTCAGAGAATTGCACTGGAAGCTACTTCTTGTACGCAAACAAGAATACTATTCATTAAAGGCCACTTTCAATAAAATATAATCTATATTTTTAATGAATATTTGAGAAAGAAAATACAATCTTGGATTCAGAAACCTGCAATACCGTTATTATTCTTTTAATAACAGACTTTCTCAGGTACAGCTACTGACAGGCGTCGGAGAGGCAGCAGAAATGAGGTGGCTGGTGTAAGAGCTTTGACTGGAGAAATGAAAAGCAGAGCTCATGGTAAACTAAGTCCACGTTAAATAAGGCTTTTCCTGGGAGCACCCACAGCGGGCACAGCTTCCCCGCGGCTTGTATTGATGCCCCTGGGCTCGCACACTCACCTTAAGCCTTTATGCCCAGTTAAACACAGGGACATGGGGGACGGCGGAGGACCCTGAGGCCCCGGCAGCGCTGCCTGCACCCAGCCCCATCGCCCCGCTCTGTCTCCGGGCCACAAGCCCCGGCAAAGGGACCCTTCCTTTCTCTTCTTAAAGAAGTAAAAACTTGGTTTATCCATTTATAAACTCCCTGTTTTCCCACGGCTCGTGCCCAGCGCCCTCAGGCCGGGGTTCGGCAGTGCGGGGGGAGCGATCCTCTGCACAGGCCGGGCACGACACGGGCTCCCGTGGCTGTCCCCGCTTGCGATGGCCCCCGCTCCGCGTCCCTCCGCGTCCCTCGGTCTCTCCCGCGGGGAAGGGGCGGCTGCCGGTCCCCGCTCCGCGCCCGGCGGCGGCGGCGCTCCCGGGGGGACGCTCGGAGCAAAACCGACGGCGGAGGCGCCGGAGCTGCCCGGTGCCGGGGGGGCGCCGGCCCCGGGGAGGGGGGGGACGGGGCGGCGGGAGCCGGGAGCGGGGGGAGGCGAGGGGCCGGGGCGGCCGCTCGCCCGCTGGGCTCCGCGGGGGGCTGCGGGGGGCTGCGGGGGAGCCGGCGCGGCCGCTCGCCGCTTCTGCACGGCAACATTGCCCTCTTTCGGCAGCGGGGCGGCGGGCGGCGGGCACCGGGCACGGGGCTCTGGGCGGCGGGCAGCGGGCGGCGGGCACGGCCCCTCCCGGCAGCGCGGCACCCCCTCTGCCGCCTGACCCGCCGGTGCCGGCTGCCCCCCCGGTGCCCGGCTGCCCCCCGGGCACCCGACGGCCCGGCCCCGGGTATCGCAGCCCCGCAGGGAACCGGCGTTTTCATGGCATGGGTGAATTTTGTTCTCCTCGTCCCTTGCTGCCGGGTGACCCCCCCGGGCAGCACAGGCAGCGCCTGCCCACCTGAAGGGCAGCGGCCTCCAGGCCCGCGTCCCCGTGTCCCCACAGCACAGGCGGGGGCACCAGCAGCCGGCCCCGGGGCGGCGGGCAGCTTTCCTGCGGGGTGTACCCGCACCCTCCATCCCATGGCGCATCCCGCAGAGCGGGGAGGCGGCGCACATCCAGGCTCCGTGTCTCTGTGTAACCCTGTAGGAATTCTCGTGGTTACAGGTTTCTGTAAAGACTGAATCTGGGAAAAGGTTCCAGGAAAACAGCTAATTCGCCATGACATTTACTGTGAGGTCAAACTCAGCTCCTGAGGTTTTCAATTCATGCACAAGAAAATTCAAAGGAGCTCCAAATTTTAAGGAAAAAATTGATTTTAAAGGGAAGCAGAGAGATACCTTAACTGAGAAGTCAAAGCATTTTGCACAAGTATTCATCAACAATGTTTTGTCTCTACACTTTTCTGTTGTGTTTTATAGACAGCTGAACACAGCCAGAAACCAACAGTCCCTCAGCATTATTCTCTGTGTTTTCCTTGCTAAAGGTGTAGAAATGGGTAAGCAATGTGAAATTACCACATAATATTTACTGACTTTATTATCTGAGGTTAAATACTTTGCAATAGGACACCTGCTCTTATTTAACACAATCTGTTATTTTTAAACATCAGAAATATTGTGTGCAATGTCTCCTGTGTTCTTTCAGTGCCCACCTGCTATTCTGAATTCAGCGACAATTGCCATCGGCTCTTTCAG
This sequence comes from Fratercula arctica, assembly GCA_947846985.1. Lineage (NCBI taxonomy): Eukaryota > Metazoa > Chordata > Aves > Charadriiformes > Alcidae > Fratercula > Fratercula arctica. The sequence continues at coordinate 799,303 of CANTUZ010000008.1, read as the reverse complement.
GTTTGTCAAAATGCCATCTCCTCTCCCATATCAGCAATTCCGGAGTGCCACAGAGCTCTCTCCAGCTGGGGCCGGAGTGAGATCCAGGCTCCAGCCTTCAAAAGGAGCGGTGAAGGGTCCCCAGCATTGCTTTGCAAGTCTGTAGATACAGGGCAGGCTTTTTTCTTCTCTTTGTGCACATCAGACGACTTCCCAAAAAAGGTAAAGCAGGCAAAGTAAAATACACAGCGTGTGGATGTGGGTGAGGAGCGGAGCGCATCCGTACACGGCTAAGCACAACAGCTGTACGCTGACTTTGCAGGCCCTTCACTTGCGTGGGGTGCGGAGCCAAGCACAGCGGGGACCTGGGGCAGTGCCCCGGGCACAGGGCGTTAGCTGTTATTTGTACTAGATATGAATATACATATCTGATAGGCTGTATTTTAGAAGATGCTGCTGCTTGTGTGTAAGTGTGTTCAGGCATTAGCGGGGCCAAAGGGTTGCTCCTCTGCCCATCCTCGGGTCCCTCCTCTCCCACTGCAGCTTTCCCACCCCGTGCCAGTTTCCTCCAGGCGCCGCTGGCCCCAGTCTGACCTACAGAAGCCCACAGCGGGTACTTCAGGGGGCTTCCAAAGCGCTTGCACCATTCCTTATACTGGCATGGACTCAGCCATTATGTGACCTTCCTGATAATTTTCTCCCCTGAAACATTATTTCTGCTGGATTCTCCCTGTATCCAAAGGAATTTGCTTACCAATACCTGCCCAGGACCCTGCTCTGGGCACATTCCTCATGACGGCCATACACAAACCAGTGGGAAGCTACAAGAGCGTGGGCTCAGAGTTTGTTTCACGAAGACTTTCCTCCAGAGGATGACGTGCACTTGAACGTGGCAGCAGGGGGTGACCCTGCCCCAGCGACTGCTCTCAGGTGGGCTGGGGGTGTCCCCACCGCGGGGCCCAGCCGACAGGAGACTCCCTAGAGCTTTCGCCAGGCAGGAAAATGGGAAAACACTTGTT
>CANTUZ010000008.1:613305-793305 GCA_947846985.1 Fratercula arctica | reverse complement strand
TTCATCCCCTTCCCCCCGCTCAGCCCACCGGCCATCCTCCCACCTGCGGGGGCCGCAGGAGACGTGGCCACCGACCCCGGGGGGTCTGCTCGGGGCCTCTCACCCCGCTGGGACGCGCCTGCGTGCTCTGGCAGCAATGCCAGTGCTCCCGGAAAAAAATCCCAACACATTCACAAACCTTAAGTGAAGCACCAAGAGTTCAAGAAACGCCAGGGAAAAGCATGGACTCATAGAATCCTAGAACGGTTTGGGTTGGAAGGGGCCTTAAAGACCATCCAGTGCCACCCCGTGCCCTGGGGGGGACACCTCCCACCAGACCAGGTAAATGTCACCTTGCAGTGGCCCAGTACTGGTATGTGTAGATTGCCACGGCAGATGGACAAAAACATCCTCTGGGAATGGAAAAATAAAACACCAGAGGACAATCCTCATGGCTGAGCACATCGGGTATGTTTTGAAGCGCTTTTAATAAGACTGCGGGCGCTCGGTGGAGAAAACAGCCAAGGGCAGGGAACACTGCTTTTATTTCCTTGACGAAAATCCCACCAAACTGCCCGTCAGGGCCCCAGCTTCATCCACCCTGTGTCCCACCAACCTTTCAGCATCCCCTGGGCCGTTGTCTCCCGAGATGTGGACACGCAGCCAGCTCTGCGCCCCGCGCCGGGCTGGCACCGCACCGCTCTCCGTGCAGCATCCCGCCCGCCCGGCGGCTGGCATCGGCATCGCCAACCCAGCGCTCCCCGGCGCCCGCGCTGTGCTGCCACATCCCCCAGCCCCACCACCAGCCAAAACGACAGCCAAGAGGGGCGAAAAGGCTTCACAGCCCATGGGATGCTGCCTGGAGAAATAAAAAATGCTAATTCAAAGGCTTCAGAAGCGAGAACGCGAAAGAAAAAAAGAAATGCTCTGCAGAGGGTAAGATATAAAGTAGAATATTCCAGCCTTATCCCAGGCTGACTCCCAAATGCCGGCGTGTCAGCGGCACAGACCTGGCGCCGAGTACAATAAAAAAGTTGTAATTCACGGCAGAGTAAAGCGTAGCATCTAGTCTGTGCAACTGTAATGCTTACATATAATCACTCCAACACATATTTTAAAGTACATTATGCAATACATAAAAAATAATGATTTTGAGACAAATTAAGCCATAACAGCCTCAAATCAGTTTGCCTACACAGTTAATATGTTGATTAATGTCCTGTTAGGACTGAGACACTCATTTTTATCTCATTATTCAACTCAGTGTTTTCCCATAGCTATTGAATAAAAATGTAATTATTGCTCTAAATTATGTTATTATTAACTTTCACATGGTGTTTCTTGATAAACAGCAGCACAAACAGAGGGCAGCTGGTGGTGAGGGGACAGGGATAAAAAATGCTTAAATAAATCGAACTGTTTACTGACACGACTTTTCCCGTCAGTGTCACAAAACCAGCCGGCTGCGCCACCAGAAAGCGGGCAGCATTTCGCACGACGCACAAGAACAAGAGGAGACCCCAGAACTCCAGGTTTTCCCATCAAAGTGCCCGGGAGGCTGGGTCCAGCGAGGCCATCGGCCGAGGCAGGGGAGGGATGGGGGGACGCAGCGCCGCTCCTGTCCCCGGGTCCAATCCGCCACCTGCCCCGTGCCCCGGCTCCTCCTCTGTAAGGGCAGGTCGTGCGCACTCGTCCCTGGTCTTACCTCCTTTGGTCACTGAAATTGTAGCTGGGCTCTGGAACACAGAATTCCCATTCAGAAGCAATAGCTATCGGTATCAAAAACAACATGATTGTCTGTTTCCTTATCTTCTTGAGAGTTGCCAAAATCCAATTTAATTGATAAGTCAAGAGGTGGAAACTCTTGAAAACAAAATGAAAGAAAATCTTTTTCAGCGTTTAAATTTTGTATGGAAGGAAAGCCAAGGTGTTTTCAGTTTTTTGATTGATTCTAAAATATTTTTTTCACGGTTTTTAGTTTAATCAAATGAAGTGATATTAAAAAAAAAAAATCAGCCGTTGTTCTTTTTGATGTCTCACTCCAGACAGATTTGTTTTTAACAATGAATTGCATGAAGAGCTTGGATTCAAACCCTCCTGCGGGAGCATCTTTGTCCAGATGCTCATTTGAAGGACCATAAAAAAGGGGAAAAAATTAGATTCCACAAAAAGAAACATCTTTACTGGGGGACCTAAACTCTTTGAGAACTTCTCAGGCATCCCGACCATTCCCAGCACTTTCCTGACTGCCGGGATTCTCTGCCCAAGAGAAGATTTTCCAGGGCGCCGGGTGTCCCCTGGGCTAGAGCCCTGGGCAGGGACCTGCTGGTGCTGGGCTGGGACTGGCACTCACCAGCCTGCACCAGCATCGACACCAGCATCAGCACTGGCACCGGCACTGGCATTGACACTGGCACCAGCACCGGCACCGGCATTGGTACTGGCATTGGTACCAGCACCAGCACCAGCACTGGCACTGACACCAGCACCGGCACCAGCACCAGCACTGTCATCGGTACTGGCATTGACACCGGCACCAGCACCGGCACCGGCATCGGTACTGGCATTAGCACCAGCACCGGCATTGACACCGGCACCAGCACCGGTACCGGCATCGGTACTGGCATTGGCACCAGCACCGGCACTGGCATTGACACCGGCACCAGCACCGGCACCGGCATCGGCACTGGCATTGGCACCAGCACTGGCATTGGCACTGGCATTGGCACTGGCACTGGCATCGGCACCAGCACCGGCCCCGGCCCCGGTGAAGCCACAGCCCCGCAAACTGGCGCCTGCCTCACATCCCCAAGAAGGAAGAGCCGTGGGTGCACAGCCGTTGTGGAGGAGGTATAAGGGATGCTTAGCTTGATTGAGAAAGGTTAATTACATGTGAAATGAGACTGGGATTCAGACTCTGTTTGCTCTAGATTTTGTGTAATGTTATATCAACATTGGGATTCTCTGTTATTCTATTAACAAAATAAACTCATTTTGTTTGGTTTCATTTTACTGTTGTTTTAATCCCACTGAACATTTATACTGTTATTTAATTTTACTAAACATGTGTGGATAGTAAAATACCTACAGAATTAAACTACCCAAGGATATTAAAGTGATCCAGTTCTCATAGAGATTTGATCTGCTAATTAGCCACACCAATTTTATGGATCATTGCAGCGCACTTAAAATGTATTGTTATATGTTCGTAATCTTTTCTTAATGAGCTTTTATTGAGAGCATGGGCCAGCCTTGGTGCAATGTTCAACAGAGGGGTTTTTTCAAACCCTGTCTGCCTGTGCCTGGTGAATCACAGCACAACTCTGCACGAGAACCCGCCGGAGAAGAGTTATTAATTGCACCGGGGATGGGGCCCGGTGTGTGACGCGGGGTGAGCGGAGCGGGGACGGGGGCCGGCTCACAGCTCCTGCGGGACACGGCCCTGAGCATCCCTCCTGGCTCTGCATCGGGGCCCCGCCGCGCCCCAGAGGGAGGAACTTCTCCAAAAGTGGGGTGAATCCAGGTGTGCGGACCCCCTGGCTGGGTCAGTTCTGCTGCTCTGGTCCTCCCCCTGCACGATGGGACGGCTGGGACCCACGGGAGAGCTGGGGGTGCTTTCACCCCGGGGTGTCGGTGGGTGAGAAGCTCAACATTCACCAGCAACGTGCACTGTCAGCCCAGAAACACCCCCATCCTGGGCTGCATCCCCCGCAGCGTGGGCAGCAGGGCGAGGGGGGGATTCTGTCCCTCTGCTCCGCTCTGTGACACCCCCACCTGGAGTACTGTGTCCAGCTCTGGAACCCTCAGCACAGGAAGGACATGGACCTGTTGGAAGGGGTCAAAAGGAGGGCCACAAAGATGCTGGGAGGGCTGGAGCCCCTCTGCTGTGGGGACAGGCTGAGAGAGCTGGGGGGGTTCAGCCTGGAGAAGAGAAGGCTCCGGGGAGACCTTCCAGCCCCTGCCAGGCCCTCAAGGGGCTCCAGGAAAGCTGGGGAGGGACTCTGGATCAGGGAGGGGAGCCATGGGACGAGGGGGAAGGGTTTTACACTGACAGAGGGGAGATTGAGATGAGATGTGGGGAAGAACTTGTTTGCTGTGAGGGGGGTGAGCCCCTGGCCCAGGTTGCCCAGAGAAGCTGTGGCTGCCCCATCCCTGGAGGGGTTCAAGGCCAGGTTGGACGGGGCTTGGAGCGACCTGGGGTAGTGGGTTGCAGGAGATGTGGCGGCACATGCTGGTCCTGGGTCCATGGCAGTGCCCAGGGCTGAGTTTTGTGCCAGGGTGGACGGGGCTGCGCACAGCTGAGATGCGGCATCAGGGCAAGCGCAACCCACAGCGGCTCCTGGGGCTCCCATCCGTCCCATCCTGCCCTGGCCCTCGGGGCTCCCATGGTCCTCGGCCCCCTTGCTGTCGAGGGGTTTCTACTTCACTAATTAGAGACCACAGAACGGAGAGCTGAGGAGTGAATCGTAGATCACGGAGCGTGCTGTTCGGCGCTGGCACGGGCTCATTTAACAATTCAAGGGTCACTACCTGCAAAAGTGAGGACACAGCTTACAAGCGCACAGATCCAGCCAGTTACAATGTGCGCATCGGGATAATGAACTTAAAACAATCGCAATTAGCAGGCCAAGACAAAGGATTAAAATTAAAAATGAATGGTGCGGTGCGTGCAGTTGCTTGTAGAGCAGCGCTAAGCCCCACTTAATCCATTTTAATTGGGCGCGGGCCGGGCGGCGGGAGCGTGGCGGCGGCGGCGGCTGGGGAGCGGCGATACACCGGCCTCCCGTGGCGATAAGGGCCGTCATGGGGCTGGGGGGCGCCTGGCGCCCACCCCCCCGGGGAGCGGGTGTCAGCGTGTCCATCAGATGGCGGGCGGCGGGGGGAGCGGGGCTCCCCGCCATTGTGCCGCCGTTGTCATTGACTGATCAGGCCTTTTAAGCGCGCTTTCAGAGTCAATGAAACCACCTGAATAGATGAAAGGCAGACAGCTCCTGACAAACAAGGGGCTGCGGAATATTCATTGTGCATCTGCGAGGGAAAGATTAATGTATTAGAAATTAAAATGGGCCCGGGACGTATGATCTTGCTCTAACACTTGGCCAGACCTGTGTCACCCACCGCGAGCGCCTGAAGTCGGCAGACAATCCTGCCAAGGTAGCGGGGAATCATTAAGCATCCCGCTATTGTGCGCGGTGAATAATAAAACTTTCCCCCCTATTCTTTGCCCGGAGCTGACAATGAATAATTCTGGAGCTATTTGCAATGTTAACAGCACCTATCTTGCCCATCCATTCCTTTACGATAAGGATGGAAATATGCATTTCAACAGTCTGCACAGATAGTGATTCACAGGCGCTTCAAAGGACACCTGCCACTCAAGCGAAGGGCTGTCAGTCTCCCACCGCCGACGCTGCCAGGAAAATGGCGAAAAAGATTATCTGCACTTTATTTCTTTTTTCCTCCGATTATAACACTGTTACGTTTGCCATCAACTGACAAGTGATTTACACTCGCAACTGTAATGTGTTTAAGCTAGAAAAAGCTATTCTCTTAGGCAGCCCTTATTCTTTCAAGGTTTACAACTGTATCAAATATACTATCGCAAATGTGATCTCGACCACACAGAATGCCATTATGGGAGATATTAGAAGCGTTTAATCTGTTTGCTAACATAAAGGTGACATTGATAAAGCCCTATCTTTGACGTCAGGACCCAGCCAGCTCGGCCTATTTTTACAGACCAGCCGTGGTTCTTGGGGGTGTGCCCAGAGGGTCTCCAGACTTCCCCCCACCAGGCACCGGGCATGGATATGGCTTGCTGGGAGAAGTTTTTTCAGGAGGAGGGGTGAGTCTGGAGCGAGCCACCATGGTGCCCTGCAAGGAAGACGACTGAGGGTGCACGTGGGCTCCCAGTGTCCGTGTTACACCAGGAGATGTGTCCTGGCGCAGTCATCTCAGGACAAAGCTGAAAGTCCCTCCAGTGGCATTTCTCATGGCCCATGGTCCCCCAGGAGCGAGGTGCCCCGCAGCTGTGCCATGCGAGCAGAGCTGTCGGACTCATCCCCATGTCCCTATGCCGTCCCTATGCCCCACCTGTGCCCCAGGAGCCCCTGGGCAGCGGTTGAGCTTTCAGAGCCGAACCCTTGGGCAGGGCCAAAAGCAGGGGCAGGTGGTGCCCAGGTCCTGCTCCTGCAGCCCAGGTCTGGCCGTGGGGGCAACGCGTGTCTGGGAAACGGGCAGAGCTGCGGGGGGGGGGTATTCCCACCAGCTCAGCCGCGGGACCCTTGGCACCACCATTCCTGCAGGACCCGCCTTACCCCACAGCCCTTTCTCCAAGAAGCAGCCGGGGGGATCATCCCTGGCTCCCGATGCCTGCAGTGACCCCCCCAGCCAGCCGAGCCCCAGGGAAGGAGAGCAAGTGGTGAAATGGGACGGGAAGGTCTGGAGCCCCCCACAGGCTGCAGCACAACCCGGGAAATTCCTGCGCCTGGGTCAGGGAAACCCCCAGTATCCATGCAGGCCGGGGATGGAGAGCAGCCCCGAGGAGAAGGACTTGGGGGTGTTGGTGGGGGAGAAGCTCAACACGCCCTGGCAACGTGCACTGGCAGCCCAGAAACCCCCCGCATCCCGGGCTGCATCCCCCATCCCTGGAGGTGTTCAAGGCCAGGTTGGACAGGGCTTGGAGCAACCTGGGCTGGTGGGAGGTGTCCCTGCCCAGGGCAGGGGGTGGCACTGGGTGGGCTTTAGAGGTCCCCTCCAACTGAAACAATTCTGTGATTTGATAATTCAATGATTTGATTCTATGGAACAGCCACGTGCACTGCACCCCTCAAGCAGCTCTCCCAAAGGGGGGTCCCTGGGGTGGGTCAGGCTGTGACACTCAGTGGTAGTTCATACTCGGGAGGAGGTTTTGTTCAGAAGTGACCGTGAGTTGGCCGCTCCTCCACCCACCCTGTTGCCCCCGCACCCAGCAGCCCCATGCGCGGCAGTCCCGCTGCCCCACTGCAGCCCCCGTGCCTGGGGACACAGCAGGACGGGAATGCTGTCCCGGTCACCCCCGGAGGACGAGTGGATGGCCACGGGGTCACTGCCCAGCCAGCTCTCAGGGACGCTAAATACAGATAAATACCACTGTTACAGCAGGTGCACCCATAGAACACTTACAGACCCTCATACACATATCCACACGCATATATATAAAATAATCTGGTTTTCCGAGCATCGGCAGTCAAGCGGTCGGTGCCGTGCCCCTCTGCCCGAAGGCAGAGCCTGCCCGGGATTCCCCCACCCTGGAGACCCCCGGGCAGCCACGGCCCTTCCAGCCAGTCAGTCCCCCTCTTGCTCCGCTCTGCGTTATCCCAGCGGAAAAACAAACAAGAAAAAAAAGAAACACCACCCTGCTCACATTTATCTTAAATATTTTCCAGATTATTTGCTTCAAATTCTTCCTGGACAGTCGTCCTATTGTGGCGCCTAAGTGGACTCCGCCAGCAGCAAGGCCCCCTTCATCAATGTTCACTTTCTTTCAGCCCCAGCGTCACCGGGGAGTGACCCAGAGCCGCCGTGGCTGCGCCCGAGTTCTTCCCATTGCACAAATAGTTTTAGTTCAGGAGGAACAAACACCGATGTGTTGTGCGCCCCGGCTGGCACAGCTCCCATGGGCATCAGCCGCGCCAAGCGCCAGGCGAAGGCTGGGGGACGGGACACACAGCACCCCAAAAGCTGCCCAGATCCGTGCGCTCGCAGCAGGTCCATGGGGCAGAGGGAGGGCAGGGTCTGTGGGGCAGAGGGAGGGTGGGCAGGACCCCCCAGTGGTACCGGACACGAACATCCCCTTCGGTGCCCGCACCACAGCATCACCAGCGTGGCGCTGAGCATCATGGCTGGGCAGGGACACGGGTCCCACTGCTGCCACCCGGACCCGCTGGTGAACCTCTGCCATGGCTCACCGGGACCCATGAACCCAGGGTAAAGAAACACGGATTAATTAACAATCTAGTCTGATGGGACTATCTGGAAAGCGGCCCCAGCCCGAGCCGTGCGGGTGCCCCTGGAGCCCTGCCAGGCCGCTGGTGTGGGGCACCCAGCCCGTCCCGCAGGCGGCTCCTCTCTGCAAGGGGCATCGTCCCCCGGCAGGACCCGGGTGACCCCTGTGCTGGACAAAGCGGGTATTTTCCGCCCGGCTCTGCAGCGTGGCACTGCTGGCGATGCCGATGCCGGAGACACTGACTCACGGGGTTCCATCCACAGGCGATGTTCCTGCCTCGCCATCCCCCCGCCGGGCGCCTGTGCCCCCGCCAGCAGCCCCAGGACAGACCCGCAGACCCCCCTGCTCCACGCACACCCCGGCCCCAGCTGCATCCAGGTAACATCCCGCCTTTTCCCAACAGCTCCATGCACAGATTTTGCCAAGTTTCCTCAGTGTCAAATCCAACCCTGCCCATCATAAACGCGGGGCTGCTGCCTGCCCTCCAGCACCTTGCGTCTGTAGCTGAGTCTGTTCTCCATTTTGCCACAAAAAGTGGTAAACAGCTTCGTTTGTAGAGCTGGCTGAAGTGGAGAGAAGATCAAACGTAGCCACGGGTGACGCCCTCGTGAACGTATGGCCACTTCGTGGTTTCCACAGGAAACTTTGAAAGCCAGGCAAGGGGAGGGGAAATACTCCGAAATGAAGAACATGCTCTTTACCAACAGGCAACAACAAAAACCCTCGCTGCAGGCAGCAGGCCGCTCGCTGGCCAATGACAAGGCCAAAATGTGAGTGACCATGGCCATGGCGTCAGTGGCACGAGCAGCTGAAGGACATGGTTTCCTCCTGCTGACTGTTGGGTGCCTGGTGGCCGGGATCCTGGTCTTGTCTGGGACTTACACCCTGCACACGATTTCCACGAGGGTCCCGAGGTCATTTACATTAGGGCTGGGCAGGACAGAGTCCCCGCCGAGCCGAACAAAGATGTTTTTAAATTGTCGTTGCTCGGGGGAAAGGCCAGCGTGGAGCGAGGGAGTGGGAGGGGGTCTCCTGGGCTGGGCCGCAGCAGGATGGGCTGGAAACCTCTCCCAGGAGGAAAACGCAAGCACCAGCCTGATGCCCTCCCTCTGCACCCGCGTTTGGGGTGCACTGGGAATATATGCACTATTAAATGGTCCCACGCAGTTTCCAGCAGGCTCTTCTCTTTGCAAATGGCACTTCTTTCCAGTGTCACCAAGGGGACTGGAGTGGAACTATTAAGATATTAAAAAGCCAGTGGAAACAAGGCGTCTCCTACACTTTTTTTAAAAGTAGAGCATAAATCAACCCTCAAACTTGCAGTCTATCTGCAGCATCTGCACTTGTGCGCGTTGCGGGGACGCGGTGCCAGGGTCACGCTTGCAGGGATGGCAAACGACACCACAGCACTTCATATTTATTCTCTCTCAGTGACTCCCATATAAAATTTGCTCAGAGTAAAAGTCAGAGCCAAAGTTTTATGGCTACGAATGCTGCAAACTTGACCTCGTACCTGAGGAATCATGCGGTGGTCCTGCTGCTTCGCAGGTTGCCAGCAGTAAAGATCTGAGAATGGGGACCAGGCAGTATCATTGCTAATTTATGAGAGGGTAGGAAATGCAATTTGCTCTCCTCCATCACAGCCAGGTTCTGCTTTCGTGCCTCCACTCCGTGAGGGATGGCTCATTTCTCTGCTGAAGTCAGCATGCCAGGAATGTCATGGCACCTTCTGGGACCCCGTGCCAGCATGGGCCCAGGTCCCTGCTCCCCACCGGGGGAAGGGGAGTGGGAGTGGACCCAGCACAGCTGCCCCTCATGTGTGGAGACAAGTTGTGAAAGTTTTACCTTCAAAATATGGCGTTTTTCAAAACCGTTAATTTTCATCCTATGGGATGAGAGGGTTGAATTTTCTGCTGGAAGTGATATTTTGAAACAACTTTTTAATCTTCGAAAATTCTCAGCAAAATATGAAAATAGTAGTAGTCTAGACTTTTGTGTTTCAGTGGCTTCAGCAAATAGCGAGCACCCAGGGGCACCATCCCTGTGCCGTGCCAGCTGCCGGCGGGTCCCCAGCCCCGTCCTGCAGCAGGACAGGGATCTCTCTGCAGAAAACTCTGCTGTGTAGAAGGAGACACCTGCACCAAATGTCTCTGACAATGACAACATGGATTGGCATTGCCAAATAAAAAAATCTGAAGATGCAAAAAGCTACAGGATTCCTTCTCTCTTCATTCCTTCCTTCCAAACCCAGGATCCTGACACAGCTGCTTTTTCAATAGATCACCCTGAAACCAGTTTTAAACCAGTTCTGCAGCAGTGGAACCCTGCTCTTCCATGGTGGAACCCAGTTCTGCAGTGGTGGATCCTCCCTCTCGCCCGTGAGCGAAGCCGGCGTGGAGGTTCCCATGCTCCCAGCGTCTCCCCAGGTCCAGCCCTTGGAGCAGACCCGCTCTCTCGGCCAGGACCATGGGCTTCTTCTGACCCCGCTGGTTTGGGAACAGTGACCTGCAATTGTCAGCGTAGAGTGGAACTGGCTCGATGAGGCCCCATCAACAAAAGGCCACCTTGTTGGGTCGCCCGGGTCTTGTCTCTGTGTCCCTCCCACAACGCAGCGTATAATCGACCCCGTTATGCTGCAGAACTAAAAGGGAAGAAGCTACGGATCAGGGTGGAGCCGTGCCGATGGATGCGAATAAAGCGGATGTTGTTCTGAGGGAGCAATATTTTTAAAACCATGTCTTTGACCCGCGGGCAGAGGTTACGGTCCCCTTGCAGAGCCAGGTTCTGCAGACCCCGTCCCCGGGGCAGGTGGGATGTTCCCGATGCCGGTCCCTGCCGACGCTGCGCCCAACCCAGCCAGCGGCCGCCCCTTGGACGCATCTGGTTGTGTACAAACGTTTAGAGCGACATGTGCTGTAGGTTACGAAAACACACAGGGATCCCCTTCCAGCGATTTATTCCCCTGGATGAGGGTGGAAAGCGGTCTGGTTTATGTGGGCAGGTCTTCGGCTTAACAGAAGAGCGAATTCAGCCTCCATCCCACTAAATTATCCGGCGAGGGCTGAACCCTATTTTTCTTTTGAAGACGAACAAGGGCGCTGAAATAATTTGTGGATCTGGGTTCCTAATATTAAATAATTCTTACCATTTAAAACAGTTTTTGTAGGAAATATTTTATAGTTAGAGAAATAGTTTTTGACATTTTGGGGGGGAAAAGAACAATGGACCGTTTACAGGTCTACACAGTAGATTAATGAATCTAATTGAGTCTGTAGGGAAATGCTTCAGTTTAACTACTGGAACTAATTTATACATTCACTACATCGTAATAAGTCAATTTAAGTTTCTGGAAATAAAACTGGATATCCTGGGTATAGATTTGAACTATAAATTTCTGCAAGAAAGGAGTCTGTGTGTTCATTATACATTGTAAAATTACCATATGGACCTGTCAACACTTCTTAGCACAGCTTTGTAATAATGTCATTTAGTTTAACATTGTAATGTGCCAACTGAATTAATGCGTATGACACAATGAATGCCTCCCAACCGCTGGTTCTGGGGAGGTTTGCAACTTTTAAAAGATGTTTCTTATGCAAAAGAGCCTTGCCTGTATTTGCACAGCTAATATCTGGCCTTTGATGGGGTATTAGCAGCATTAACGAGCGGCAGAGAACTGCTCCACTCCCAGCAACTACTTCTGAAGTTTGAGGAATGGGGATGGGTGTGTTGCAAACGCAACAAAATCCTAATTACCGTCAGCAGGACACGGTGCTGGTGCCTCCCCTGCCAAGCTGCACCCAAAAGCATCTCTTTTTCCTCTCGCTGTCGCTGCCGAATTTCTCCTCCCTTTCCTGTTACTGGGGCCTCCGTGGCCGCTGCTCGCTGTTGGCTGCGTGGGCTGGAGGAAAGGCGCCCCGTGGTCTGAATTACTCAGTGCCTGCTGCACTTCTCATTCCCTGCTTTCCATAACTTCCTCATAATAAACACCCTTTTCATTTGTCCAGCCAAAACGTAAAAGTCCTGGGCAGCAAATGGTGCTGGTGGCGTTGCCTGCGGGGCAGAGAGCAGAAAAGCACTTCAGGCCAGTGCCTGAGGCATTTGCCAGCCACTGCCCAGCTGCTAGCCCCGTTGGGAGCCACACGGTCGGGCTGAGTGCCCACCGGCCCCGCGGGGGATGCAGGGCACCCCTGGGACCGCAGCCCCCGCGGTGCTCCCGCTCCGGCAGCCCCGACCTCCCGCCATGCCGGAGCAGAGGGGAGTCTCTCCTGAGGGTGCTCTACATAAATCAAGCAGCGTTTTGCCCTTTGTCCTTTATTTGTCTACTTCTTTTATTTCACCCCCTCCTCCCTGCACCTATCAGCAGCCCTGCTGAAGGGACACTAGAGATTTCGTAAAATATTACAGCATTTGGCTGGATGAGGGGAGGGGAGGTGGGCTGCTGCTTAAAGGCGGAAAAAAATAAACTCGCTAATCTGCCCATAATTGGGCTACAGGCATCCAAGTGTGAAAGCTTCCCGCTCTCCTGGCCTGTGAGGGGCACGGCCGCCGTTTGCCGGAGCAGCCCGGCGCCGCTCCCGGTGCAGCCGCAGCATCGCTCACCTGCCGGCTGCAGGGATGCTGCCCGATTTCCCTCGGGATGCCGGCTGAACGACCAGGCGAACAACTAAAAACCCTACCTCGGTGAATCAGCTGAACAGGCTAATCCCCACAAACAGATCGGATTTAGGATTTGATTCTCGGGTTCTTATCCAATTGCACAAAGCTGCGCAGACCCAGCCGCGCAGGGGCTGCCGAGCCCCACGAGGAGGTGGCCAAACGCCGGGTGAGCGCTCAGAGCCGGCTCCGCACGCCTCCGCTGTGCCGAGCGCTCCCGTTTGGAGTGAGGGTGGTGAAACAGACCCTTTTTTTGGTAATTAAATATTGTAACTAAGGTTTCGCATCACTAATTACGTATTAAAACCCAGTAGTTATTTACATTTCTGCACTCTGATTTCTACTTAAAGCTATAACGCTTAATGTCACTACTTATGCAAAGCTGATGGCATCTGCCTATAAAAGGATGATTATAAAAGATTAGTGCCTTACCTATAAATTCATCTCACTAATAAGCAACACACTCATGATTGAAAGTCAAAGAGACTTTCGAAAGTAGTTAGATGTTTTATTTCCTTTTAAAAAAATTATCTGATGACAATGAAAGAAGTGTTTGCGAACAGCGTGTGTGTCAAAAGTAATAGTTCCGTGCGCTCGATAGTTCTGGAAAGTGATAAATAGCGGATCCTCAATTATGTCTTTGCTTTATTCCCCAAGTGACTTGTATTTTGGCTGATATACAGTCAATGTGATTGCAGTTGTTTCCCAATGCAAGGAAAATGCCCTTCATGAAAACATTATTAATTACAGGGAGCTGTAATTGTGGGGAGGGCTGGAGGAGAGGCAGGGATGGAAGTGCCGCTTGGGCAGAGCAGGCAGTGCTGGCCACCTGGGCTGGGCTACCACTGCCCACCCACAATTGCCAGTCCTGATGGCCACAGAAGCAGAGGGATGTTGAGAGGCAGCAAGTGCCTCATCAGCGGCGACAGGAGGGGTGATGGGGGGAGGACCATGCCCAACATCAATGGGAGAGGAACGCTGTTTGGGAGCCCCCCAAGGTCCTCCAGCCCTGGTCGCTGCACGGGGACGATAACTGTGGTGAAGTCCCCACTCTGAGCCGGTCCATGCAACTCACTTCCACCCAGGCAGCCCTTTCTTGCCCCAGATGCTTCCCAGGCTTTTAACGCCATCCTCGCCCATGGTCCCATCCTCCGCCGTGCCCAGCTACACCATCGCCTGTGCCAGCAGGAGCACAGGGCAGCGGCGCCGTCCCATGCCTCCGTCCCCAGGGACGGCTTGGCTGGAGCGCGGGGGCACAGCCCCTGCTGAAACCTGCCTGGCTCTTTCTGGAAACGCCTGCTCACTGTGTCCGTAAAACAGGTAGGTTTTTCCATTTATCGTATGGTCCTTGTTTCCCTTTAATAAACCTGTAATTGTACATGCTCAGGGATATTTGCTATGCTTCACGCTTTGACATCTCCTGCATGAACCTTATCCAGGTTAAGAGAGGTCACTAGTCAGTAATGATTTCCCCAGAGCCCAAAACCAGAATCCATTTTTTTATTTGGAATATCTTTTATTTAATTAACCGCCGAATCAGGGAGACGGTGTTCCCTGCATCACCTACCGGTATAGGAAAGATTTCAGCGAATTTCCAGCCGGAGAATTGGAGAATTTCTCCCTCCCCCGGTGAAGCCGCCCGCTGTGCGTGGCGCGCAGTGCCCACAGCACCGGCGCTGGGCTCCTGCTTCCTTTCCCCCTCTTCTCCTCTCTCTCTTTTTAATTATGAAAATCAAGGAACCCATAATTCCCATGACAGCTGTGACTACATTCAGACTTAACCATAAACTATGCAGCAAATGCTTGGTTTGTAGGAAATCATGTTCTATAACATATGTTTCTCATTATGGGGTAAATTTGCAAAAGACTAAGGCTCGTTTCTCCTGCAGGTGGGAAGGCAGGCCATGCATTCCCTGCTACCTGCTTTGCACCTGCAGCCCAGCCTTTGGAAACATGGGGGTGAGACTCACTGTTGTAAGGGGACACCTCGCAAGGCTGAGGGGAGACCTCGCTCTCTACAGCCCCCTGAAAGGAGGGGGCAGCCAGGGGGGGTCGGGCTCTGCTCCCAAGGAACAGGCGATAGGACAAGAGGGAACGGCCTCAAGTTGCGCCAGGGGAGGTTTAGATTGGATATTAGGAAAAATTTTTACACTGAAAGGGTTATTAAGCATTGGAACAGGCTGCCCAGGGCAGTGGTTGAGGCACCATCACTGGGGATATTTAAAAGATGGGTAGACACAGTGCTTCGATATGGTTTAGTGATGGGTTTTGGCAGTGTTAGATCAATGGTTGGACTCGACGATCTGAAAGGTCCCTTCCAACCTGGACAACTCTGGGATTCTGGGATTCTGCGATTCTATGATTCAATGCAGCTGGAGGAGGAATTCCTGCCTGTGGCCATGTCCTTCGCATGGGCGAAGGGAATGTCTGCCTGGTGGGAGGCTGGTGGGACCGGCAGTGGTGCCTGCACCATGGTTTGTTGGTGACAGAGAAGACGTTGCATGGGAACGCTGCGGTGGAAACACCAGGGTTAGCAGGAGATGGGTCTTTCTGTGCTCCCCCAGAGCTGACCTGCGTAAGCATGGCTGTCTCCACGAGGACAGGGACGGGGAACTGTCCCCGAGCTCTGCCCCTGAGCCAAACCCTCCCTGTCCCAGCCTGGGGAGGAGGCACCATTTCGGAGGAATTGCAGCATGAGATGTTTTGCCCCAGAGCTCTTTTCTGAAGTTCCCAGGTCAAAGCCTGCCTTGGCTTGAGCAGCCCCCTTTGCCCGGCTGCTGGTGGCACCGACCAGGACCCCCAGACCCCTGCACCATCCTCTGTGGACGTGTTGCTCATATCCTTCTGTGCATGGCGTCCAGCTTTGCCCAGCTCTCCTGCTCAGCAGGCACGGGGAGCCCTCAGCACCCCCCTGCTCATTGCAGGGTCAGGGCACGGCCCACAGACCCCAGACCCCACATGCCATGTCCCGGCGGGTCCTGGAGCATCCCTGTCCCCTGTCCCGTCCCCCCGCCCCATGGTTGTGCGATTGAGGGCTGCACCCTCTCCAGCTGCGACTGTCCACTTCTGGGCATGGGAGAAGGGGGTGGCTTTGCCCTGGCACAAAACTGCTGGGGTCTCTCGGGGTCTCCCTGAAGTCCCAGGGCTGCACAGCAGGATTTGTATTGTTTGCAACCATCTCCCGAAACATCCCCAAAGCCTCCGGCAGTCCCCTGTGCTCAGAAACAAGGGCTGTGGCACTGACAAACCTCCGGCGGCTGAAATTGGAGTTCAGAGGGCCGATGTGGGGCGGAGGGACGTTCATTTTCCCGTGAGCAGGCAGCGCGGGTGACATCCCCGCGGGGCTGGCAGCGCCCCGCACCCTGTTCCGCAGCGGGTCACCGTCCCCGAGCCCCGGTGGCTCTGGCTGCACCCGCTGCAGGCTCCTGTGCCACCATGCAGGGCTCAGCCTCCCAGTCCTCCTCCGTCTCCGTCCCCAAGTAAAGAACACTTCCTCCCCCTCCTGGCTGCTCTGCTTTCATCCTTCCATGGCATTAACCGCGTATCCGTGCTCGCCCATCGTCCAGTCTTTTCATTTCAGTTCCCTCCCCGCACCCATTGTCTCCCCTGTCCCTATCCAAAACACCTCGCTTCATTGTAAGTTTGAAAAAATTTAGCAGAAGCACGTTGCAAACGGAAAAGGGAATTTCACGTTAATCAAAATGGATGTTGGCAAATTCACCATCAAGAAAAATGAAAACAAAGTTTCCGTTTCATCTGGAACCATCAGTCTGGGCTTTCCTTTTGGTTTCAGGGGGAGAGTTTTGCTGCAGATAATTCTGTGGAGAAATGGGTTGCAAAAAAGATTTGGTTGTGGCAGCCCCTCTAAGACGTTGCAAAATGAGAGGGCCCTGTGTCCCAAAATACCCGCAAAGTCTAACCTCAGTATCCCTTCCAAGAGCCTACTGGGATAGCTTATTTGATCCTCATCGCTCCATTGTTTCAGTTAAAACCTCTGCAAATTGGGACTAGAAATAAAGAAAAATAAAACAAAGTAATAGACGTACAAAAGTATGTATTCTTACATGTATTATAAAATTGCTCCATCGGCTGTAAGAGCAGAGTTGCCACGAAGCATTAACTAGACGGGTATTAGCAATAGCCCATGTCACTGCTCTAAAGGAAATCAATATACAACATAAATGCAAAATCAAAAGGTTCTTCCCCTGATGGTATCATCTCACCAGCACTGAACAAATAAACACCACATCGTCTGTTACCGCTCCCCAGCCCCTCAACCTCTCCTGCATCGCCCAGACATTCCAAGGCAGGCACGTTGGAGGCCGGCGCGGAGGATGGGTGGCTCGCTGTGAGGAGCGGCTGGTGGCCCATCCCTGCCTGGGCTCCGGCAGACGCACTCCAGCCCCAGCCCCTGCCAGTGCCAGCCACGCTCGGTGGCCGCAGCACACAGAGGAGCACGACCCCCCCGGCCCTGGCATCACTGCACAGCCACGCACTGCCACGGGCATCTTCCCAAAGGGCAAGTGGCTTTCCCAGTCTTACAGGACACGTATTCCTCTAATTCTCAGCTGGGTGACGGTGTCATCCCAAAGCAAAGCGCTTTATCTGCCGTATCTTCTCCAGGCAGCTCTAGGCATGGGGGGCCGAGCAGCCCCGCAGGAGCCCATCCTCGTGGAGCATCACGGAGGACGGGCCCCTGCTGCCGCGGCCACGAGCACCAGCCGGACAGGGCAGCGCGGGCGCAGGGCCGGGCACTGACCGGTACCCGCCTCCACCGCCCAGCTGAGCTAGAGCAGGTCTGCTGGATGGACGTGTAATCTGGCCTTAATGACGAAGCCACGGGGGTGTGCTACCTCCCCTGGTAACTGCTCCATATGTTTAATTATGCTCGCTGCGAGGAAATTACATTTTCTTTCAAGGCTGAATTTGTCTAACCTCAACTTCCAAGCATAACTTTAAGTGAAGAATGAAGATTATATTTTTAGGATGTGTGATCATTTGCTGGGAGAAAGCATACAGAACACATATCAAGAGAAGCTGCCTCATTAGATTAATTAACTTGTGGAGGCGAAGCCTTACACGCCAGCTCTGGAAGGAGCGAGAGCCCTCAGCTGCCATCGCTCCCCAGGGAGAGGGAGCTGCAGGAATATTCAGCTTCTCACGGGCTTTGCAAGGGCAAAGTCCGGAATGTGTGGCCCTGGGTTGCAGTATAAATGAATATACAGCTTTTCCTTCAGTCCACCCAGAACATATATAGGAACATATACAGGAACATATATAGCAAATATGTGCCCTTAAGGAATAGAAGAAAAGGACCCATCCATGGGAAATCACCCCCGGGCAGGACACCGGCTGTGCCCCGCAGTGCCCGGTGCTGCCCACCCCTCGGGACCACCACTGCCCTGCCAGTGGGGGCTGCCGGCACCTCCCGTGCCACCGCCTGCCCCGGTGCCCACCCGCTTCCCGGCTCCGTCCCACCTCCCCGCCCCGCGCCGCCCGCCCCCTCCCCATCCCTGAGCCGTATAATTCAATGTCACGGGGGCTTATGTAATATTTAGGTGTGTATTACACTAAATTAATCTTAACATGAAAAATCTTTTGATTACACAGTACGTTTTTGTCATTGATTGATTAATTCATTTATTCATATAGTAATGCTATGTCCAACTTCTATTTATATTCAGTTGTAAGAGAAAGTTCCTATTCGTGTCAGAGGAGATGAATTAAAATAGTTATCACTGGTATTTGCCAGCCTGCTGTTCTGTGAGGTCCCATTACAATACGCACTTTCTCTCCCGCACCAGCCGCCTGCCGTGAGTCCCTGCCATTCCCATCCTCCTGTGGCAGCCGAGGGGTCTGGACCCCAGCAGAGGCACTGACCCCCTCCTGCACAGGGTTCCGGGGAGCGCAGGGGGTCCCAGGGAGCCCGGGGGGCTGGAGCATCCGCAGGGAGAGGTGTGCTGCACGCCCCCGCAGCAGAGGTGAAGGCGGGAGGCAGCGTGACACCGGGCGGCCCGCGGGACCCTGCCACCGGCACCCCAGCATCACCGTGCCGGCCGCTGTCAGCGCTGCCATATTCCTTCCCGGGAAGCAATACTGCAGGGCCAAGCAACGCGAAAGGCTTGGTTGCCATGGCACGGCAGAGATTCTTCTTAATTTAAAAATAATGCTTAATTAATTGTAACTCTTTTACGGGCTCAATCATGCCATTAAGGCAGAGCCTCCAAGGGCCCCAGGGGGCAGTAACAGTGGTGGTGTCCACAACTCCCGCGCCCCCAGCCCCAACCCCGTGCCAGCCTGGAGATCGCGGAGGGAGCGACCAGGTCCCCCCTCCCTTCGCCACCTGGCCCCCGCCACCATTCCCCCAGTGCGGGGCCAGACCCCACAGGGCTCAGATCCGCCGCTCTGCCAGGGCTCCCCTGCTGCGCTAACAACAAAGCCTGCTAAAATTATCACCAATATGTTGTTTTAATTCCACACACAATAACGAAGCCATCAGAAGAGTGGTTGTGTACACACGAAATATACCTTCTGCTCTTTATATGTGTTTTTCTAAATTAAAGGGAATATAAAACCGGTGAGAAATCAACTTGGAAACATTCCCCTTTTAGGTAGAACAAAATTTCAAGCCAAGCAATATTAGCAAGGAAAGGAGAACCCACCAAGGAGCAGTTTCCCACACCCGGTCACCGCTCACAATGGCAGCGGGACAGTGGGGGTTCAGCAGCCAGAGCCCCCGCGTGCCCAGCGGGCAGCGCAGCAGCAGCACCGGCACCGCTGGCTGCTGGCACACGGGGTTCACCGCAGCCCGCCGGGCGCGGGAGCATCTGGGAAGCTCCGTCAGGTCTGTCTGGGCTGGGCAGTGATGCTGGGAAAAGAGTGGAGGTGATGCAGGGCTGGTCTGGAAACCGCTCCTCGGGGATCTGGAGGGTTTGTGAAACTTGGTGAGAATTCGGAGGTGACCTCAGCATCTCTAGAAGTGAAATTTTCTTTCCTCCATCAGGCTAAGGCACCTGGACTGGCAGCTAGAGCCAGGCCAGCCAGATTGCAAACACATACATTTCTTACGTGGAGATAATTAGAGGCTGGAACAACATCCCTGGCAGTATGAACAAGCCTCCATCGGGAAGGGCCGGGTGTTTCTCCACAGCAATCCCGTCCCGGCAGCAGACACCACAGCCTGCTGCGAGGCAGAGGCTCCGCTGTGGTTCCTCTCATGGAGGAGCTGTGGTGGGGACATGGTGGGTCTATGGTGGGGCTGTGATGGGGCTGGTGTGGGTCTATGGTGGGGCTGTGGTGGTCCCTCGGTGCCCTCCGCTGTGTGACACAGGCACTGTGAGGTGGGTACCGGGCGCTGCAGGGAGCGGATGGAGCCGTCACACACCTGCCAGCGGCTGGGAGAGTCCTCGCTGCTGGGGACCATGCTCTGCAGGGACACAGGCCACCGAAAGCAAAGTGCCTGCTGCGGTGTGTGCTCAGTGCACCAGGTGACACAAGGGTCTCTGATTGGCACCTGCTGATTAGCACCTGCAATTAGAGCCTTCCAGATAAGAGTGGCCCAAGGGCAGGCTTTCCCAGCTGCAGGGCTGGTCTCTGTGCTCTCCTGTGCTGCTCCTCATCCACCTCCTGGCGTCTGTGGGGCTCAGACCCTGCTTCTCCTCCCTGAGCCCAGCCACAAACCAGGACCAGTGGCTGGAGGCACTGGTGAGTGCGGGCAGGGCCGAGGGGGTGTGTGGAGCCTGGTTTGAACGGCATGGCACTTTGCCCCCCTCCTCTCCCAGCCTCTCTCCCTGTGTTTGTGCCTCTGACACAGGCGCACAAGTGAACTGTGTGTGTGTAGGTGTGAGAGAGCTCACTGACTGCTGCAGCCCAGGCTCAGAAGGGCCTTGGGCTATTGCTTTGTGACCTGCAGTGGCCACCTGGCCCCTGGGCACACAGCGTCCAGGAGCTGCAGTTGAGGGGGGATGCGTGTGTGCTGGGATGCTCTGGGATGCGCTGTCCTGCTACATTACCCACCCCAAAGCTCTCCCATAACCGAAGCCTTTTGGATACGGAGCAGAAGATCAGCAGCAATTAGTGCACTTACGAGCCGAATCTTGAACCGCCCGACAGGCGAGAGCGGCTGCAACTTCCCAGCGATTTCTGTGCCAGGAAATGGGATCAGCTAACGGGGACCTGGCTGTCCCCTCTTCTCTTCTCCCACAGAGGGGACACTCGGGTCTGAAACGGCCCTGAGGTGCTTTATCTGAGAGCTGGTGTTGTGGGGTTTACATGCATACACTGCATTCTCTTCATCAATATTTTACATACGCAGGTGTACGTAATCTTCATTTTTATGCAAATCTCTCTGCAGCCAGCCAGGTGCATTTCCTGATCTCTATTCATCATCAAGAAATCCAATAACTTGGCTGTGTACTTACATCTGGTTAGGGGTTGACCCAATGTGCACTTAAGCATGGATTTCAAATATGGGCAGCAGGGAAATAGCTTATTTCCCCCCTGGCCTTTATAAAATTAAATGCAAAATCCCCCAGTGTTAATGCAATGTTAATGTTGCAAGATCAAGCACTTAAAAGTCAGGAAATTCCGTAACCTGAGGTTGCTCCAGTGATGCTGAGTTGATACGTTGCCCATCCTATGTATTTTCTTGCATACTTTAATGATAAATATTAATCAATAATTAAGGAATTCAATAAGCAATAATAAAACATTGCTAGTACCTCAGCAATACTGAAATAAAGGGAAGTCTGGTAGAAAATACCCTGTGTCTCCTCAGAGACCCTTCAAGATGTCCTTAGCGGTACAGATAAGCCTGACAAAAAGGATTTGAAAAGGTAAGCCGAAGTTTTGACAAAGCGGCGTGTTTGGGGCCGAGAGATGTCTGTTCACCACGGTAATTTTGCGTTTTTATGGCAGGAAAAGCACTTTAGGGAGGTGCTGAGCGCTGCTGCCCTTCCTGCAGCCGAGGCGCCTTGTGGCCCCGGGCTGAGCCACCACCAGGACAGGGACACCTGCTCCACAGGTATTTCCAAATACAATAATTCTGTTTCCTCCTTTTAACACAAAAAAGCCAACAACTGAACTTCTCCCTGGGGAACAGCCCTGGGCTGGTTTCCTGCTGCGGGTGCTGTCAGAGCCCAGTGATGCTCTGGGAGGCTGCCCACCCCCGGCTCCGCGCCTGTTCTCCACCGTACTGTGGCTCTTCCACCAAATCTGCTCCCAGATGGGGAAAGGTGTCTGCCCTCCCGCTGCCAGCCACCGACATCGTGAGGATTCTGGTACTGCTGCTGCTTCAGAGGCATGGCATTCTTGGTGTGGTTTGCCGGTTTCAAGCAGCAAGAGTATTTTTTTTCCCAGAATCCCAGAGTGTCCAGGGTCGGCAGGGACCCCTGGAGATCACCCAGGCCAACCCCCTGGCAGAGCAGGGTCCCCCAGAGCAGTTGGATGGGAACGCGTCCAGGCGGGGTTGGGATCTCTGCGGAGCAGGAGACTCCACACCTCTCTGGGCAGCCTGGGCCAGGGCTCGGGCACCCGCCCAGGAAAGGAGTTTTCCCTCCTGTGGAGATGGAATTTCCCGTGTCCCAGCTTGTGCCCGTTGCCCCGTGTCCTGTCCCCGGGCACCCCTGAGAAGAGTCTGGCCCCATCCTCTTGCCCCCCGCCCTGTAGCTCTTGCTGAGCATTGATGAGCTCCCCTCTCAGCCTGCTCCTCTCCAGCGGAACAGCCCCAGGGCTCTCCGCCTTTGCCCAGCACAGAGATGCTCCGGTCCCTCAGCATCTCCGCAGCCTCCGCTGGGCTCTCTCCAGCAGTTCCCCGTCCTTCTGGACCTGGGGAGCCCAGAACTGGCCCCAGTGCTGCAGCTGTGGCCCCCCCAGGGCAGAGCCGAGGGGGAGGATGACCTCAGCCTTTATCTTGGAAATATATGAGAAAAATTAATTCCCTCTTTGGAAAGGACAGGAGCAAAAGCCCAGCTCATGTTGGCTGGGGTGGCACCAGCACCGTCCGCTGGTGGCTTCTGTGGACTTGCAAGCACCCTGGCTGCCCCACACAATGATTTTGTCATCGTGTTTTGACCATGTCTTTGTTTACAAGTTCCATGTAAATGTCAAGGCCAGGTTGGACGGGGCTTGGAGCAACCTGGGCTGGTGGGAGGTGTCCCTGCCCAGGGCAGGGGGTGGCACTGGGTGGGCTTTAAGGTCCCTTCCCGCCCAAATCATTCTATCATTCTATGATTCTATAAGTTTGCATTTGTCTCCAATATACTCAGATTTCAGGTACACTGTACCTTGTCCCCATGCTGTCCTGGGCTGTGTCCCCCTGCAGCAGGTCTGTGCTCCCGGCGCTTGCTGGGGCTGCCCTGGGCGAGGGGTGGGTGAGGTTTGCTTTCACTGCCCTCGGGGACCAGCCGTGGTCCCTGCCAGAGCACACGTACAAAGCGTAGGGCTCCTTGATACCTTTCTGACTTCTTGCAGGCTCCTTTGACCAGCCAAAGGCAGAACCGTGTTTGTTTGTGGATGTTCACCAACCCCTCCCTGCAAGGAAAGAAGGACAAACGTCCTTCCTGCTGGGATCAATCCCAGAGGAGAGGCCGCTGTCTCCCCTGCCCATGGCAGTGCTGCCCTGGCCGGGGACCCACCCGCGCTGGAGGGACGCTGAGGATGCAGCCCCGGGGCTGAAATCCTGGTGTGGAGGTAAGAGCGTGTACCTCGCGTTATTCCTGCTGCAGCTGCTATGTCTTCATTCCAAAATAATATTTTTTCAAATGAAGTAGCAGAAAACAGCTTTACATTTTTGTTACCCCTTCCAGCACAAAATAAAAAATGCCTGTGCTGCCACTACCCGATTCAATCAAGTGGAGTACATTGGATACCCACAGGCTACAAGTGCTGGAAAAAGCTGACTTGTATTTTAATTAATAATGCGATACAGTGTCTCAACAACCAGGCCTCTGGCAATATGCTTTGCTTTGTTCATTATTTGCTGTAAACAATTTTCAAGCAATGTGTAGACAACCCTATTTTTTAATTCCTGCTAATTCATAACATTAATGGAATGCAGGATTTTTCTTGCGCAATAAAGCAAGCACTTAAACCTCCTTTCTAGCTCATGAAAGATTTCAGACTGGTTCCGATTTCAGACCAAAATAAGATCCACAGCTGTTGAATGAGGTTTCCCTGGGTCTGGGGGGGGTCACTGGGTGATGCTGGCAGGAGGTGGGTTTGGGGGGACAAGGGACAGCCCCGGCTCGGGATGTGGGGAGTCGCTCCCTCTCCATGTGGCGGCTGTTCCCAGAGAAAGCAGGGATTCCTCCTTTATGTTTTCCCCAGCTGCTGCCTGTTGAAGCATCCTCGGTGCATCCCATGGGTCTGGGGGGTGCAGGATGTGATGGCATCAGCCCCCAGCCCAGGGGCTGGTCCCAGCGGTGCTCCGGGGTGTGGGGAGCCCCAAACCTCACCCCGTGACTCCTGGTGTCTCCTCCATCACTCCCATGGGCATCTCCGCTCTCTGCCCCTCGCTCCGCAGGGGCTGCGTGTGGACACAGCAAGCAGCGGGCTCAGGGAAAGAGCTGCTCAGCCACGGTGACATTTTTCTCACGGAGAATAACTTGCATTTGGAAAGCGCCGCGATCCAGGCTGCACGCCTCCGAGCCTGCTCTCGCTGCTATTTGGCAGGCAAAGAAGGCCCCTCCAGCTTTTGCCTTTCTGCAAATCCTCCTCCTGAGCACGAATAGCAGGCTCCCGCGCGCAGCAGAGCCCTGCTCTTAATTAACGTCTCTTCCCCGGGCCATCTGCTCAGCCCGGATCAGGCTCGGTGCTGCCGGGAGCCAGGCGTCCCCGTCCCCAGGTGCTGCTCCTGGGGGATGCGCGGGCTGGTGTCGGGTCACCAACGGTGACAGTGCCCACCCGCACACTCCTGCCTTTCTGCATCCTAAGTCGGCTCTCGGAGGCATCGCGAGCGGAGCCGGGACCTGCACCCCAGCTCCCGGCAGAGCCCCTGGGGAGCAGGCACGTACCATCCCGTGTGCCCCCCCCAGCAGGAATCGCCTCTTCTCCAGCATCCTCCTAACGACCTGGCAGCCGCCTCGCTGCTTGATGCTATCAGGTAAGAGGCAATTGGCCAGAGCACAAAGTAAAATGTCACCCAAATGTCACAGCAATTTCCTAAGTGTCCACAAAATGGCAGATGCTCCTTTCCAATGGCACGTCGGCCTCTCCTCAGAACAGCGGCACCTCGCTCCTCTCCCTTGTCCCCCTTGTCATCGCCCTGTGCGAGCGCGGGGTGCTGAGGGACACGGCTGCCATCGCGCTGGAAGAAGAGGCATTATTGCTTTAGAAGAGACCGTTCCTGGTCCTCAAACAGGCACCTCCATCACAGTCTTTGCCTTTTCCAGCTTGGCTGGTGTCCGCTCGGCGGCCAAGGCAGACCTTCCGCCCTTTGATGTTGAGGCCCTTTGATGTAGGAGGCCAAGCCCTTTCCAGGCTGGGGACAGCCTTCACCGCAGGCTGGACAAAGAAACAAATCTATTCTATGCTTCTTCTCACCTTAGAAGGGCAGAGCTGAGGGGTAGCACTCTGAAACCAGCGGTAAATACGTACAAACAAGTGCCCACAGGTGCCTGCTCGGGGCCCTTCACACGCTGCCCAGGTACGCTCATGGCTGTGAACCTCTCGGCTCCGAATCCATTAACCATCGGATTAAACTGTGTGATCGCAAAATTACCCTGGGCCATCCTAAGCACTTCGTATGCTTCCTCCAGGATGGTCGCAGCAGCAGATGGTGACCTGGAGCAGGGCTCCAGTTTGGTCTCACCTTCTCCTGTGCCAGGTCATCTTCATACAACACACACTGCTGGTACCCAAAGGAGCGGAAGATGAGCAGTGACACGTGGAAGGTGCCCTCTAACAAACATAGCCACGATGGCATGCTGGCAAGGTGGCTTCATCTCCATAGCTCCACTGCGTGTGCAGTGCCTTGCTGTGCCTAGCACTCCCAGAACAACACGCAACGCCAAAGTTGGAGCTGGAACGTTTCTGAAGAGGCACAGCCTGCTCCCTCCTGGCAGCACGCTTTCTTGGACGTGACCTCATGCGACTGAGAAGACGTTGCAGTAGGAACACCTCTCCTTCTCCCCTGCTCATCACCAGCGCGTACGCAATACAACACAACAGCGACACATGCTCACAACGTAAGACAGGTGTCAGAAACAGCGAGCTCTGACTGCTCTGATGAATATGTAAAAATACCACCAAGAGCCACAGAGGAAAATGGACCAGAAATAAGAATACATATTCCGAAATAGCGTGCCATCTGCTGCATACAAAAATCTTACACAACCACAGCCAACCCATTGGTACGTGGTGTGTGGAGACAGAGCTCCCCTTCTCAACTTCTTCAGCAGTCTATTCTTTACAAATCTGGAGGGAAGCCACATCTGCAAGAGCAGGAGACCCAGCAGAGGGTCCTGCCATACACGTCGTCGTCTTTCAGCTGAACCCTGTTGCGTGTCCGACAGGACCACACTGCCATCCCACCACGGCGCCAGCACACCAACTGCAGACTTAGTGGAGGTGAAACCCTGGCCCTGGCCAAATTGCAGCAAAAATCCCATTTCTGTGGCTGCGAGGATGCAAATTCTCCAGCCGAGTCCGAGGGCTGTACGTAAAGCTGCACGTCGACGGCTCCGCACAGCTGCGGTGCTGCTGAGGGGATTGTTTTGCCTGTGATCACCCCGTCATTCTGCGACATTAATTCATCTGATCCCGTCGTGCTTGTATGTGCATTTAGTTGCCGCAACTTCGGGATCAGTTTTCTAAGTATCTGTATAAATGCACGCGTAAATAACTATACTTTCGATTTCGCCTGCTTAGTGCACCAAGGACTCCAGACATCGCTTTAAATGACTTGTCAGACCCCTACGAAGCACGCGTTAACACGGTAGCTGGTGTGATGAGCTGCAGTTTGGTGGCTCGCTTCTGATGACAGCCCCCGCCACGGCAAATACAGGAAATTATGGTGTTACAGAATGCTCGGCCCCTGCCTGGCAGTGCTCTAATTATACAACTTCTAACAATTAAGAGCTTACTGATTATGTGTTGAAAGGAAGCTGAACGCCATCAGCTCACATCATTGCTGATTTATTGAGTTATTATTGGCCACATCCTGAAGCTCTGACTGTCCTTCCTTGATCAAAACTCCTCATTTACCTGAATAAAGATGAAGAATTTTGCCCTGTAGTGTTTCAGGCAATAGTGTGTAATCTCAAAACCTTTTCAAATGCTATTTATAATCCCGAAGCATATTGTTTAATGCTTGTTGAGTTTTATAAACAACTATTCTTCCTGCAAGGATAAAAATAAAGTCAGCCAGTGCCTTCTGCATTCAAGTCAGGTCACCACAAAGTGCAATAGACAGGATTTTAAAAGGTCTGGTTTTACAATTTATTGAAGATGAAAGAAAGAAGACTCTTGAAAGCTTCCCGATTTTGTGTGCGCTACACTACGCTATGTATAAAATAAGGTCATATATGCTTTTTCTCTGTGCTAGACATTAGGCATGAAATGAAACAGAGCTGACAAGCAGTTTACAGCATGCTTTCTGTTAATATCACAAACTTAATTCAGCCGCGAGAAGACTCTTTGCATAGAGCGTGTCATTGACAAAAAAGTACTAGACAATCGTAAAGAGAACAAGGTAAGTGATCTTCAGCATTATTATTATTTATTCCATCTCTTCCCTCTTCCCCCATTAAGCATTTCATTTGGAAATTCACTGGGGAAAAAGAACGGGAGGAAATGCATTCTGCTTTCCCATCTGAATATCCTTAAGTCACATATGTTATAATATATTTGCATTTTTAAATAAATACCCCTCACAAAAACAGATTAGAAATGGTTATTTATGTTTTCCGGAGCTCTGTTACCCTGCAGTGCTGTCAGAAGGTCAACCATCGCCTCTAACTTTGCTGTGCACACAATGACCTGGAAGTACCATCGATAACGACCCTATGGCTGCAAGTCTTGAAGACTTAATCATCTGACATACAAGGAGCCCTACGGCGCTCGTGCTTGGCATTTGCCTTATTGAAATGTACACAGACAATATGCATTTTAAACAATCCCAAGCTGCGTGCCTAAAATAGTCATGGGGCCACAGATCCCTGTCTGAAACAGGCTTCTCGCTATTTCAGCTCTCTCGCCTTGATGAGCAAGTCAGCTAACGAAACAATCTGATGCATCTGGAGCTAGAAACTA
This sequence comes from Fratercula arctica, assembly GCA_947846985.1. NCBI lineage: Eukaryota > Metazoa > Chordata > Aves > Charadriiformes > Alcidae > Fratercula > Fratercula arctica. The sequence goes on along the minus strand of CANTUZ010000008.1, from coordinate 765,434 downwards.
GCTGCATTTATTATTGGCGTTTGCTCCATATTGCAAGGGAAAGTTATCATCTGCGTCATCTGGAACTTAATTACTAGCTGCCACCAGCCAAATCTGATTTTAAGCCTCTCTTAGAGGGAGTTCATAAAACACAACAACAAAAAGGGGAGGAAATTCTGTGTTAAAAAATCCATGATTCCATGAAAACTGAGTCCCCCGGCAAGAACAGCTGCCCCTGGAAGCCCTGCGCAGCTCTGGAGCTCGGTCAGCGGCGGCTGCGCCCAGCCAGTGCCCTGCTCCTCCTCTGGAAATGGTCCAAAAATGCCAATTACTGCACATTGTCCTTCGATCTGGTAGAGCAAACCCAAACCTGCAAGGAGGGAGATGAGAACCGCCTTGAGCAGGAAAGCCAAAGTCAGCGTTAACTATTGCGATCACGAAGTACATTATTTAATGATCCCCTGCTTAGGAACACTTTTGCAAGACCACCATATGCTCCTGAGTGAACAATTTCTGATGTATGGCCATGGGCGGGCTCTGCAGAGCGTATGCTCTCACCTTGAGCAGACACGCGGCGCAGGAGTGCCTGCTCCCCTCTTGCTGTGGTTGTCGCGCTCCTTCCAGCTAATTGTAGTCAAACCCCCAGGGACCCGTGGCCGTCCCTGTGTAAGGGTGAGCCTCGGGGTCCATGACAAGCCGGCCCTCGCTAGCAGCATCCCTATGAGCCTCCCGAGCCGGTGTCCTGTGCCCCCAGCCCCGGCGAGGGGACGCGGTGCGGTGGGCAGGGATGGATGTCCCCCAACAAGGTCCAGCCAAGGGGCTGGGAACGGCCACACAGCGGCTCTGCCCGTGCTGCTCCCAGAGGGGATTTCTGAGGATTTTGAAGATGCTGGAGCACCCGTTGCCAACCAGCAGAAGAGGCAGATGGTTTTGAGACGGTGTCCAGCTGGTGATGCGCAGGTGGGACAAGGTGGGATGTTACCACCGTCGATGGGAGCAGCCCGTGCGAGGGCTGGGGGTACCTGTGCTCCCCCCGAGCTGCTTCGGCGCTGAGCAGGGCTGTGCTGCGTGTCCCCAGGCGGCCACGCGCGCCCACGAGGTCACACAGGCTGCAAAGACCATGCCAAGGGGAGAAGCTGGAGCTGCCCGGGCCCCACGGTGACGCCGGGCATCGCAGTGCCAGCAGCCCAGCCCGGACCATCGGTCCCTCACGCTGATGCAGGAGAACGTGGAGACGTGGTGGCTGCCTGGGAGAAGAGGCGACATATGTTAGTGGCGACATAGCTGTTTTCTCCTGCGTGTTTACCCTCCTACGTATCTTCTCAGAGGCTCAAAAGAATTATGCTTGCTACTGAAAAAAAGAAAAAAAAAATCAGAAAAAACCTTCCCTTTTCCACCCACCCTTGAAAAATATGCCCAAGTGATGTCTCTTTCTGGTATTTCACATTGCTGGGAGTCAGGAAAACCAACCCGTGCACTTTCCATGTCTTCTGTTTTAATAAACTGCACATTAGTTTCGTTCGGCAGCTCCAGCCTCTGGCTATCTGCTGCGCTGTATATTAGTTTTAAATACACATTGCTTGCAATAACGCTGGAGCAGGAAGCTGTGCCTCAAGTTAAGAAATGGTTAGGATTGCTTTACATTTGCAGTCTCATTGAAAACATTTATTCAATCAAACGGAAAAATAAATGTGGTCCCTCCGCTCTGTCAAGTATAAACTGTTATTGATCCCCTAAATGAAATTTGTCCATGCTGATCGATCAAACACATTATCTTTTTTCCCCAGTCTATTACCAGCAATTGGAAACTCTCAAGCATCAATAGTGGCTTGACCACACACAACTGTAAATTTAGTCTATCAGCTCCCAAAATCCGAATTACTCCGGTCCCCCTCCTTTCTCTGCAAACAGCGGGATTTCTGCATTATGACTGTATTTTTCCTGAGCTGAAGGTTAGAAAAAGTTAAATTTCATAAAATGCAGGGAATTGTTTGTGTTGTGTTAAACTCCAGCTGCGTGGTAATGGCTGTGTGACAATGCGGGGACGTCACTGGCGCCCGCCCGGGCTCTCCGGTGGAGTCCTGGGGACACACCTGCACCCCAGCCTGCGGCTTCCCAGCTGGCCACATCCACAACCTAGAGGACTTTAGTATTTCCTAGTATTTCATTTTTGAAAAACCTGATATTTATGATGAATGCTCCTGTGCATAAGCTTTCTTGCATCCTCCCCACTCCGGAGCCAGCCCGATGCCACCAAGCCACCAGCCCAAGCATGGCATCCCATCCCTCCGTGCAGGCACCCTGCACTCGCCACTCTTCTCAGGGGTGCCCGGGGACAGGACACGGGGCAACGGGCACAAGCTGGGACACGGGAAATTCCATCTCCACAGGAGGGAAAACTCCTTTCCTGGGCGGGTGCCCGAGCCCTGGCCCAGGCTGCCCAGAGAGGTGTGGAGTCTCCTGCTCCGCAGAGATCCCAACCCCGCCTGGACGCGTTCCCGTCCAACTGCTCTGGGGGACCCTGCTCTGCCAGGGGCTGGGGCCACATGATCTCCAGGGGTCCCTGCCGACACTCTGGGATTCTGGGATTCCTGTGGGCTGCCCCACTTCAGCACAGCCCCGGTCCCCACGCAGGGTCTGTTCATCCCTCCCCATCCCTGCCCTTGTGCCTCTCTCTTGGAGAGACGCGTCTGCAGAAAGTGCCGGGTAAACGCGGTGCGTCCCGATGAGAACACGTGTATGTAGTGTGCACAGGGCTGGGACAGGCCGTCACCTTACTGGTCCTGCTGGTGGCATTCCTCATCTGCACAAACTAGCGAGAGCTAGGGAAGAGGGGAAGGTTTACACATTCTTTTCTGACCATCAGGCTTTTTATATATCTCACAGAATCACAGAGTCACCTGGGCTGGGAGAGACCTTTCAGATCACCGAGTCCAACCACCAACCCCACTCTGACAAAACCCATCACTAACCCGTATCACTAAGCACATGTGGATGTGGAAATGCCGTGTCACACGAGCCTGGCTAATGGCTCACTGATCACAAAACCTCCACCAACCCCAGGGCCGGGCTATGCTCGCCATGCTCTCAGCAGGGGAAGGTGCTCAGGGAGAGGATGGTGTGCGTCAGTCCTGCAGGAGCCCAGTGCTTCCCGTGGGTGGGGGGTAACCCCCTGCCCGGGGACGCAGCCTCACTGCACCGTACGGGCACGCCGAGGGTGTCTGATGGGAACTGAGCTTCAAAAAGAACTTAATTTCAGGTAGGCTGTGGAAAAAAAGGTAACGCTCCTCTCTTAATAGCCATCATGAGGGGCTTACTCTCCGCCGCTGTCAATAGCTTATATGTTTGTCTTCTGTCTTGCTGATAGGTAATAATTTTCCAAGCAAGCTTAGGGAGCAGTGACTCTTTATTAAAACTAATAAGGGATGGAGTCACGGGTTTTTAAAAATCACTCAGGAAATTATTGCTGACAACCCTTCCTTGCCTCACTCCACAGAAGGACGGTGACACCAGGTTAAGATGCCTCACATGATGCCGGCTCCTGGTGTCGCTGCCACACACGGTCAGGACATACACGCTGTGTAATCAACAGCGGCTCACGCTGCAAGTAAAACAGCCCCAAAACTTCACCCGGGGTAGCAAAAGCTTCAAGTGTCAGTTGTTACAGGGGACTGGCACAGGAGAGCCACCGACATGCCCAACCATGAGCCATCAGCAGGCTGGTGGCTCTTCAGGGACCACGATAGAACAGAGACAGAGCTCTTCCACAATCAGGCCAAAAACTCCACCCATCTGTGTCAAGATTGTATCTCCCCATCTCACATATCTCTGTAAAAAAAATACCTTGCCTTGACCTAGCACAGAACCAGCCCTGTCCCGAGAGGGGCTGTTCTGATGGTTCATTGCCCGCACAAATCTGGCCCAATGTGGTGTTTCCCCCTGCCCCATCCCGTGGGGCTGCCCAGGCCCCTGCGCCCTCACTCGGCTCCCCACCCGGGAGCCGTTTGGGGCAGTATTTAACCCAAAGTTTGCTGTTCTGTCTCAGACCCGAAGCCTGGTGCGCTGTGCAGCCACACGAGCGGGTCTAATGACGGCGATGACCTCTGCCCGCGCTTCAGCTGAGAACGCCATCACAATGAAGTTGCTTTTATCAATCACACTTTTAACCTAATAAAAAAGATGACGGGGGGAATGACATAAAGACCAGTTTCTTGCCAATATTGTTGCGTTTCATGCTATTATAACAGTCTTCTGTGAAAAAAAGAACATGATCGTGTATGGTCACATCCATTTCCGTCGTGAGAAATGTCGGCAGAAGCGCTGCCTTGTTTCCCCCTGGGATTTGCTGCGTGCGGGGAGCCATCCTTCTCCCTTCCCTGCAGGGGCTCTGCCTCGGCCGCCTGCGGAGCTCCTCCGGATTTTCCCCATGCTGGGATTTTCCTTTGGCGCCGTTTCCCAGCTGGGCTATCACAAAGACAGCCATGTGGTTCCTACTGCATCACCCACAAAACGGGAAAGATGGAGCCATTTTTTCCAGAAAATTTTAAAATGTCGACGCTGTTGTCAGAACAACAAAACTGCACAGGCTTTTCCTGATTTTCTCGTTTTTTGCACACCTTGGCCTGCTCCCTTCAGAACAGTGGGAGAGTGTCCCTGTGTTTCATGGCCACAGCAGCGCTTCCAGAGGGCTCCTGTGTGCTGGGACTGACTGGGAGATTCTCCAGTAGCGTATTTAGGGGAGGGAGGAGGAAAATAGAGACAAGGAACGGGATGCCCTCCCTGCATGGCACTGGGATGTGCCTGCACGTGGAAGCGACACACCAGCTTAATCACAAACTGTCAGTAGTATCAGCCCCACTGCACTATCGTAGTTTTGCATTGGGATTTCACTTTTTCACTCTCTTTGTGTTTAAATTCCAGGCTACGGGAACGTAAGTCCCTGGGCTGGAGGGGGTGCCAGTACCAGACCCGAAGGGAGGTGGGAGCGGGGCTTTCCCAGGCTGGGACCCGCAGGCAGGGCGGGGGGAGACAGGGGCAGCAGCAGCAGCAGCAGGAGCAGCAGCAGGAGCAGCAGCAGCAGCAGGAGCAGCAGCAGGAGCAAGAGGGCTCCCACCACCGGCACAGGCCTCTCAGACTGCACTAGCCCAGACCATCCTTCTGCACTCATTTGCTACCAAAAAAAGTCACTTTTATTTAAAGCAACCTAGATTTTGAGGTTCAAATACTGACTGAAAAAATTCAGTTCGTAAGTGTGAAATTGTATAGGATTGGATTCTGCTGCTCTTCCACTGGTCTCCAGAGGGAAAAGGAACGCGCCCCGTGGTCTGGGGTGGGCGTGGATACTTGGGATGGGACCCCTTGGCTGTGTTTCATTCTGGGTAAGTTTGGGGAGCACTTAGTGACAAAGCCCTCCAAGTCCTAAGGGCGGCCTGAGCTTCTACAAAGGAAATTAAAAGGAAAAAAAGAATAAAGTGGCACAAAGTGCCCTTGGTGTGAGACCTGTCTTTGCCCTTCAGGCTGTGCGGGAAGGAGGAAGGCTGTCCCAATGATGGTGGCCTCAGTTACACGAGGCTCCCGAGCCCCGAGCTGCCTGCAGGCACACGGCATCACAGCGCAGCGACACGAGTTGCAGCAGGTCTCAGCCCACCGCTGGTGCCGCCCTCCCAGCAGGATGGCAACTGGCTGTGTTGTTAACTGCCAACACCAAAGTGCATCAGGAAATGAACAGAATAGAATAGAATAGAATAGAATAGAATAGAATAGAATAGAATAGAAACTAAGAAATAGAATAGAACTAAGGACTCTTAGCCCTGAACTCTTTTTACTTTTAGTTTGTCCATCTAGACCAAACCAACTGATTTAATTATGTTCTGGTGCCTCTTCTCCCATGACCCTTTGCCTCTTTAACAAATTGTATCAAAATGCGGATGTTCTTCCCCAAAACATCCCTTTTCTCCTTTACTTGCATTTTTAGGGCCATTTTCTGTCTGAGTGATAAATTCCCTTATTTTAAAGAACCAGACAGAAAAAGAAGTCCACTTTTCGCGGGGCTTTCTGGAAGGGTCCCGCAGCTTCGGCCGCCACAGATGCTTCTGCATCCTCTGCCCGCACCCAGCCCCGGCTGCTGGCACCGCTGGCACCCAACGGCAAAGCACTCCCAGGGCCCTTCACGCCCTCGAATTTCAGCAATCCTGCAATCTCAGTCCGCAGAGAAAATAAGTTTAAACTTTTTTTTTTTTTTTTTTTTTTTTTTTTTAAATTTTAAGCATGGAGAAACATGGAGCGCACCGTGAACTCCCGTAACACTGCGGGTTCAGTCTCCGGAGCGTACACCACACACCGGCTTCCCGCAAAAGCCTCAGAGCATTGAAAAATAAAATGCACCCAGAAGAGCCGGGGCTTTACAAGGGGTCCCAGCACCTCCAAGTTCAACAAGCTACAATTACACAAGCCAATTTTCCTCTTTAATCATGGGGTGAGCTTTTAAAGGGAAAACAGCCAAGTCAGTCAGGTTCTATATGGGATATTTGCTGGTAGATAATTCAATTATTGTAGAAAATTATTTTAAACATTAAGATGCACAAAGTTCAGTTTTTCCCTGTTTCTGCTACTATCACACAAGCTATTGATAAGATGTCTAAATTTATTGCAGAATAATTCTGCAGGAAAAGAGATAAAAGGTTCCTGAATAAAATATGAGGCGAGAGCTGTAAATTGTAGCAATGCATATCATTTCATTCAAATGTAGGAAGCAATTACCATCTGCTATACTCATCAGTTCCCTCCTTTATGACTTAATTATATGTTTAATGCTATCAGATCAAGGAAAGGGCACAATAGATGAATGAGTGAAAGAAATAGAAAAGATTCAGCAACAAGACAAAAGGCAGATGAAAAGTAACCCAAGAACAGAATTGATTTCATTTGTTGGGAGAGAAGTTAATTTAAATAGTATATTCTATCATCTCCTGTGCTGTGCTGAGATAATATAAATCATGTGTTTGTGAATTTGCTTCATACAATTTTAACAAAAGCATTCAAGTTTCTGAAAACCCAGGGTCTGCAGGTTTTGATTTATTTATGAAACGAGTAACATTTACAAAGAAAGAGCAGTGACTGACAACCAAAGCATTTAAATTATTATTAACAGTACTTTGCTGTACAAGTATGAGATGACAGAAGGAAAGCTGACGAGCTCTTCTCGTTCCCCTCCTATCTGGGTTTCGTTACCTGCCGAGATCACCTACCGACGGCCTCCCCGGGGCCGAAGGTGTGGGCTGATGAGGGGACCCAGCCACGGCCACCCCTGCCCCGTGCCACCACCTCGCCGGCTGGGCCGGAGGGACGGGGGAAGGCGCTGGGCTGGCAGCCCCGGCACCGCTCAGCTTCCCTCTGCGGGATGCGACCCACCGTCCCGCCGGCCGTCCCTGGGTTTGCCACATCCGGACATGGCCTGGTGGGGCTGCCTGTACCCTGTGCTCTACAGCCTGCATCCTGCATCCAACACCCTGCATCCTGCGCCCCTGCGTCCAACACCCTGCGTCCAACACCCTGCATCCTGCATCCAACACACCTGCATCCTGCATCCTATACTTTGCATCCTGCACTCCTGCATCCTGCATTCCTGTATCCTGCCTCCTGCATCCTATACTTTGCATCCTGCATTCCTGCATCCTACACCCCTGCATCCTGTACCCTACATCCCTGCATCCTTTAGCCTACACTCCTGCATCCACCCCTGCATCCTGTGCCCTGCGCCCCTGCACTCTGCATCCTACACAATGCACCCTGCACCCCTGCATCCTGAATCCAATACCTTGCACCCTGCGTCCTGTACCCTGCACCCCTGCATCCGACACGTTGCACCCCATACCCTGCACCCCCAGCCCCGGAGCTGGCTGCGCCTGCTTCCCTCACAAGTACGGCACGTTGGGAAAGTCTCGGTCTGATGTTACAGTCTGGGTCCTGCTTGTTCTTCCCTTCGAGCCACTGCCCCGCGCCCTCGTGCCGTGTCCCGGTGCCGTTTTCCTCGGTCTGAGACAGAGCACGTCTCTTACCGTTAGCAGGGAAACAGCAATTCACATGTTGCTGAAACCCTTAGTGCCAAACACTGTCCTGCTGCTTTGAAATATTTATCAGTTAAGTTTGACAACACACCTGCCTGCTAAATATCGGTTTTATATTGAGGGGGCTGCATGTTCCTGTGCAGCCCAGCCCCGAGCAGAGGGGTCCCTCCGCGGCCTTGGGGGCAGCAAGCAGAGGGGAGTGGGGACCCCACTGACACAGCCCGGGTCACACATTGCCTCAGAAAGCCAAAACTGCCTTTTCTTGACATTTAGAAAGGATAAGCACTCGATTTAAACTGATCCACTTTAGCTAGCCCTCGCGTGTCGGGGATTGCTTTCACAAAGCAGTGTGACACCCACCAAAAATGTGGGAAACTGGTACAGCCCGGAGTACTTGGCTCTGGAACCTCCCCTGCTGCCCTCACTGGAGCATCCCGGCTCCTGCCCCTGCAACAGGGACCAGGGCTTGTGGCCAGGCTGCGGGGGGAGGCGGTGGCCGGCGGGGAGCAGGGCCAGCCCCACGCACATCCGGCCACCCAGAGCCGCCGGCCCTGAGCCCGGGAGATGGGAACGGAGCAGCTGCAGATGGCAGTGCCCCGGAGGAGCCTGATCTGTGACGATGGACGTAAGACTGTTCTGCAGCTTTCAGCTGCCCTGGGAGCCTTTTTGCTGAAGTCACAGAATCCCAGAATCCCAGAGTGGTCGGTGTTGGCAGCAACCTCTGGAGATCACCTGGTCCAAGCCCCTGCGTGACGTTGCGGGTGAGACCGATGCAGCCTGGCCGCGTCCCTTACGTGGGACCGTAAAGAGCAGGTTGAACACGCATCTGCTGCGCAGCAGATGGGGCCACCCAGGGAGCGGGTGGCCTCTGGAGGTCCCTTCAAGCTTGTCCTTCAGGGGCTGCATGAGGTCTGGATCCCCCCCCAGGTCAGGTACTGCCGGTCCTCGGGGAGATTGGGATTGTGACCTGAAAACTGGGGTCAGCAAATAATCACAAAGTCCTGCTTTCGTTCCTAACATCCAGGAAACTGGTCTTCATTTTCAGACCCGGTTGCTGGAGGCTTCCCAGAGCTGACAGAGCAACGGCCACGAAGCCGAGGGCATTGCTTGCTGTGGATAACCAACTAGGAAATAAGAAACCCCGAATAATCCTGGCAGCAAACATCCATGGCTCATCCGAGGGCTCAGACTCTCTTAACTTGCTTAGCTGATTATTTTTTCCTTCCACTTTCCTTCCCTCCTGTCCCCTGGGGCTCCCGATGTGGTCAGTCGTTGTGGGGAGCTGGGGATGTCCCTTTGTCCCCAAGGACAACCCGGGTCTGTGCTGAGCTGTGGCAGTGGGGCTGGGACCTCCGGGCTGGAACGGAGGGAAGCCGTGTGTCCCCATGGCCTGGGAGGCTGCCACGTCCATAGCAGGGCACCAGCACAAAGGATGCTTCCCACGGGCTTTGCAGCCCGGCCCGGTACGAGCAGAAGCGGATTTCTTCACAAATCACACCTGCTGCCTTCCCCCAGCGTGAAGGCAGAGCCAGGGCCAGTTTGGGATACTGGGAGGGGGGTGGGAGCGTGGGGAGCTCAGGGGACCCCAGCTGTCGCTCTGCCTGGGGAAGGTCGCGGTGCAGACCCTGCCCGGTGCCCGCCGTGGCCGCCGGAGATCAGCGCTCGGTGCGGCGTCCTCCCGCAGGGCACTGCTCCTCCCGCACCGGCAGCTGCTCCCTGCGCTAGCTTCATTCCCCCAGTGGTTTTAAGGTGCAGCCCCATGTTGAGTCTATTGCATTAATCTGTCCTTAATGGCATTGCATACGCTGGATTTCACTAAGTGCCTTCCCTTTATCTCCGTGCTCTCACCGGCGCTGATGGGGCTGAGAAACTTGTCACTGATTTCAGTGGGAAGCGCCTGGTCTCTCCGTGTGAAGCACAGCCCGTTTTCCAGCAGCTATTGGGAGTGAAAATGAAGGCACGGGCTCTCTCTTACCCCCTTCCTTGGCATTTTCAGAGCCGGGCTGGGCTCAGCAGCGAGCTTGGTGCCGGGGGGAGATCCTTGGGGGGCAGGGGGGGAGCAGAGGATGCTGAGGGTTACGGGGGGTGCGGTGGCCGGGGGGACACAGGGAAGCTGCGTGCTGCTCGGCTGCAGCCCCCGCAGCCCAGCCTCTCCCCACCTTTGCTCCGCAGCCCCAGCTCCCCATCGCATCCAGCCCCACACCGGGACCCCCGGGGGTCCCACAGCCGAGCTCTGCGTGGGGGCAAGCGAGGGGCTCGTGCAGGCCTGCGACCTTCCTGCCATGTGTGTCCACGGAGGAAATAACAAGGGGATAATGCAATTTGCTTAAGTATCACATGGTGGGGTTAGAACACAAAAAAAGTATGTCGTCTTTTAGTGCACCTTCTGAGGCTTTTAATTTCCCCGGCTGGTTTCAGTAATGTGCGCAAGGCAATTACATCACAGTCAGAAATTATGGGGCTGTAGGAAATAAAGCAGTTTCAGGAGTTTCAGGAGACCCAGGCAAAGCTGGGCAGCCACAGAGGCAGGAACGTCCCCACTGCTGTCCCTAGAAGTGCTCATCCCAGGAGTTAAACACGATGGGCACCGTGTTCCTCTGAAAGAGTGGAACAAATAAAGTTTTAATACTTCTTACTTGAAGTTAAAGATGTCCCTGCTCACTGCAGGGGGCTGGACTAGATGACCTTTAAAGGTCCCTTCCAAGCCAACACATTCTGTGGTTCTGTGAAGTCTGAATCCACATTACATTCAGATCGAGCCCTTCAGATCGAGTTAAGCTGCAGGCTCAAGCAGTGCATACTGTTTGTCTACAAATGATTTCCTCGCCTGCATGCATGAAGCACACCTTCTAGTGGCTGATGGCACCAAGAAGGCTTCAGGCAGTCACTGCTCCACTGCCTAAATTAAAATAAATACCTGTCCGCGGGCCAGGTGTGCAGAGCTGGGGCTGCCCGTCCCGCTGCAGAGCACCAGGGAAATGCCCGGTCCCGTTCCCATGGGAGCGCCAGGGCCATCAGTAGGGCCCAGGGCACACGGAGCAGGAGGGCAGGAGAAAGCAAAGGGGGTCGGTGCCCAAAGCTGCCCGCGCGGTGCCTGCCTGCCCAGCAGCCTGTGCCCCAGACCCCGCGGGGATGCTCTGCCTCCAGAGCTGGGTCCAAACCTGCGGAGCCAGAGGGAGGAGGTGGGGTGCGGAGTCGGCGGCTCCATTTTGGAGCATCCCCCTGCCATGGCGGGTTTACCCTGCCGCGTCCCCGCAGCAGGGCAGGGTGCTTACCCCTGGGGTTTGCCCCCGCTGAGGACATGCACAGCTGCCGAGAGCAGGAGCATCATCCGAGCGCTGTGTTTTCATTCCTTGGGGGACACACAGACGGCAGCGCCTTCACACAGGCTGCCCTGACCAAACCTACGTGCGCGCAGATAAGTGCTGGGAAGTCTACAAAGAAGGAATGCAGTTTTATACTAATTCCCTTAATTTATTCACATCAAATGTCAGTGCAGTGTCATATAAAAATCTTTAATGATTTTAAAACAAATGGTCCCTGAGGCAGGAAAATAGTTATAGTGCCATTTCTAAAATTAATTTAATTCCTGTGGAATAGAAAGAAAAAAAAAAAAAAGTGCCTGCTCAGTTGCATACGCATTACAAATAGTATTAGAATGTATCTGAAGAGTCCTTTCAGCTGAAATCGCAGAGGGTTTCCCCACCTTTCTGCCAACTCTCTCGACACGGGGCTGCCAGGAGCAGCTCTCTTGGCTCCCTGCGCCCCAGACCGCGCTCTGAGGGCAGCCCTCACTGCGCCCCGCGCCACACGCAGCACCCACATTAATTAGTACCTGTTATGTGCTTTACACAGTAGCAGAACCTATTTTTATTACATTTCTCAGTGACTCATAATAGCGTATCTTCTCTGCCATATGCACACAAGCCCAGGACAGCATCGCACTGATATTCTGGGCCTGGAATCCTTCCTCTCGCAAGCTCACGGGAGGATAGCACACGGTCCCGCTCCGCTGCCCGCCGCCCCGCTCGGATGCTGTGGTACCTACTCACCATATGGCACCTTGGTTTCATGCTGGGATGCTGCTGGCAGCGGCTCCGGTGGGCAGCCAGCGCCATCTTCGTGCCACCGGTTCCCCTGGTCCTTCTGGCAGGGGGTCCACGCTGCCATCAGCTCCGCCGCAGCTCCGGGAGCAATGTGCCAAGCTCAGGGAGATGGGGAAGCGGCAGGAGCATCGCTGTGGCTGGTGCTGGGATGCTGTGGGTCTGCCTGGACTCAGGGACTGGGGACACGGTGAGAGCCCAGCTGGCAACGAGCAGCACGAAGGTCTCAGCCCCTTCGCGTCAGGGACATGCGCTTCCCAGCAGGAACCAGGGCAAGGGAGCAAAGAACGAGCTTAAGCGAATGTTGTTAAAATTAGGCTCAGCCCAAGGAATCAGCAGCAAAAGCCTCAGCTGTAGCTGCCACGGAGAGGAGGTTTTGCTGGCTTTTGCGTGACATCTCCACCCGAGCAGCTGGGACCTCTGGGGACACAAGCAATAAATTCAGTGTCAGCACCAAACGTTACGGTCGGTCACCACCCCCCCAACCCATGAGTTTATCTCAGAAATCAAGCACTTTTATTTTAAAAGTCATACTATGATATTGATTTTCAGGTCACTCGTGTACCTCTCCAAGTCTGAATTTGTCGCCAGACCTCCCGAGCGCCCCGAATGAGATGAATTTGGAGCTAATAATCCTTCATGCTGCCTATTTGTACAAACTTCCTTGTCTCTCCCCACACTTCCAGAGCCTGACGAATGATTTTTCCCCTTCCCCCAGCCCTGAAATTAGCTACATACACCTTGGTGGTCCCCCACCAAGAGGCAAAATAACTCTGATATTTCCAAAGTTTAAAGGGTTTGACTTTGCAACCTAAAAGGACTAATCTTCTGGCTTTTTTAATGATGCTTTTTTAACAAAAGCATCATTTATCCTCTGCAGCTCAGCCCCTTTAAAGTCAGAAGTTGCCACTGTGGGAGCTGTTGGTTTCCTCCACGGCTGCCGCTGGCTCTCAGCGAAGGGCTACCAGGAAAGCCAAGCAAAGGAAAAGTCCGTCCTGCCACATTTCTCCACAGAAGCCGAGAAGGGACAGCATCAGAAGGTGCTGCAGAAATTGGCAGCCCCTTCTCCGCTGGAGTTGTAGGGCAGCTCCGTGTGTGGGGAGGGGATCGCCCCTGCCGGCCCTCCCAGGGGAGACGGGTCCCTGCTGGGGCGACGGACATTGGGTTCCCACCAGAGAGAGGGACGTGGGTCCCCGCCGGAGTAGCACGGAAGGTCCTGCAGCAGCTGGGACACTGGTCTGCACCTTTTGGGCTGAAGTTGAGAAAGTATTTCCATAATTTACAGCCTAAGCAGGGGACGCAGAGAAGAGCAGCAGCCAGCGGGGAGCCCCACAACGAGAGGGGCTGTCGGGGGGCTGCTGGCGCACCCACCTCCCGCTTCCCTGGCTGCTGTCAGTCAGGATATCGGGACCGGGCTCTCAGCCTGAGGGGAGGCTGGTGTGTCAGGGAATGCAAGGGGAAGAGTCGTCCATCATAATTTGCAGCACCTTGAATGCAGAAATGTGCCCACCATTTGTAAAGCAGTTTTGCTGAAAAGGTTTCTCGGTAATTCCGTGGAACCTGTAACCAAAGGCATCGCTGGGACACTGCCCTCCATAGCTGGGATGACACAAACATGCAGTGCTTTCTTCCAGGCACAGAACAGTGCCCTCAGCCATCCTTTTATCACCCCCAGGGCAGCGCTGGGAGGAGCACACAGGTGGAAGAGTTCCTGAAAACTGCCCGTGTGGATAATTAAAATAAAACCCAAACACATGAAATTATGGTCAGTGACTCAGTCCACACACTCCCACTCTCCTCCCACACGCCTTCTGATGCTCAGGGAGGAATTAAGGACTTACGGTGTTTTCATGCTTTGTACTTACGGCTTCACGTTCCCCCTCCTTCTGCCCAGCCCAGGCCACCTCCAGCGTCGCGGCGGCTTTGCAAACCTACGGGAGATGCCTTCAGCCATCCTGGCTGGGCTGGACATTCTGGAGAGGAGTCATGGCAGCGCAGCTGCACTTTTAACATAATTATTTTACATTACTTATGGTACTATTTAAAGCACCCAATGGGTACAGGCTTCTTTCAAAAATGGAGAGGTCATTTAACTACACTATGTTTAAAGGAAAACATTTCCAAAGGCATAAAAGTGAGTGAGGTGCCTAAATCAAACGCGCTTTAATTAAGGAAGAGGTAAACAAATCTGCTTAAATATACATAAAAGATCTGCTGTCAGCAATCCAGTGCCCCTATTTCCAGCGCTGCTGGGAAGCCAGCTAAACACCACGACTTTCAATTAGTGGCTGCGCTTAAGCCGAGGTGCCAGGTTCTAATTATTAACAGATCCGATAGCATCCACATGACAGTAGATTACATTTCAAATGAAGATTTGACATGTTAATTTCAGCTGTGCCTTTAAATTTATTCAGGTGGAAAATAGAGCAAATGTCCATCTCCAAATACATCGTTAAGCCCTATGTTCTTTGCCTGACTCCTCTTTCCTTTCAGTTCAAAACCTGAGCTAAAATGCAGGTGTGCTCCGAAAGGGCTCCAGTCCCAGCCAGCTGAATCGCTTGATTTCACCCAAGGCGGCCGCTCTGCCCGGCTCCTTTTCAACAGCAGCGGATTTCTGAGCTTCCCGGAGGCCTGGGGAGCGGGCAGGGGCGTTTGACCGGGGCAGCAGAATGCACGTGGTGGGTACGTGTGACACAGGCAGCCCCGGAGCCGGGAGCGTGTCTCCTGCCCGCCCTCACCGACCTCACGGCCCCGAGCACCAGGGACTGCGACAGCACGGGTAACGCCTGCCCAAAGGGATTTTTACGTCACTTACGGATCAAATCACCTTCAGTTCTTTGAGAAACCATTCCGTGCAGGACGAGGCTTGCCAAGGGCCACACGGCTTAGAGCCGCAAACTCTTCTGACCCTGGAACTCCATTGTGGCATCTGCTTATACTCCTTGCAACAGGCCTTGTACTCCGGGATCTTTTCAAGCATTTTAAAAACTTCTGTCCTCAGGGTCATCAGCTTCTTCCACGCCAGCCGACCTCTGTAGGGTGGGAATCATTTGTTGGATGTGAACATCAGGAAGGTCTGAACAAACAGCAGAAACCCTCAGTGTCCCGGATGGAGGATTGAACACCGTTTCCAAAGCCACCGGTTCCGTCCGCAGGATGTGCGATTCAGGACAACAACGGGGGTAAGGAGTCAGGGCGCTGAGCGCTGGTGGTGCGTTAGCTGGTGAGACATGGAGGGACAATGACAGGCTCTGACATTGCCTGTGCACAGAAATAAGCTCCTACGGCTGCACACACACAGTCGCCCCCAGCTTCAGCGCTCAGATCTCTCTTGAAGGTAACTTTTGCAAAAACGGTCTGATCCACTTTAACCCAAGCACTGGAACGTGGCACCAGCCACCACCTGGGAGAGCCCACAAATCCTGGCAGAGCCAGGGCCTTCGTAAAATGCAAATTATATTAGATTAAACTTTTTATTATATAAAAAAATTATATTAAACCCTTACAAAAATTTAAAGATGGCTAAACTTGGGATAAGCGAGAAGAGGAAAGCAGTATTGTTTCCACTCTGTTTAACATTTTTGGACAGAGCAAGCCAAACCGTGGAAGCCGTCCCAGCCTACAGCCGGGTACGGCAGGCTCGTCTCCGGCATCACCCCACTGAACCCCGGTGGGGTGGGAGTGGGCATGGCTCGGTGGTGGGGGTGTGGTGGGGAGGGGACACTCCTGTGGGGATTTTGGAGGGCCCGCGGGGTGTGTGACGGGTCCTGGCGCCCCCAGGCTGGGTGAGTCCTCATGTCCCCTGCCTGACTGAGGCTGAGAAGGGAGAGCAGCAGCCCCTGTGCCGGCCCAGCGCAGCATGTCCCTGCAAAGGGACCGAGCACGGGACTGCTCTGCTTAGGCCTTGGTGGTAAAACATGACGGAAACAGCTTACGTCAAGTGAAACAGGAAACAGCAGCACTTATATATTTTTTTCCCCAACATCGGACATTTTTAAGATTCAGCTGGACAGGGAGCTGGGCCATCTTGTCGGGACCGTGCTTTTGCCAAGGAAGGTTGGAGCATATGATCCTTGAGGTCCCTTCAACCTGGTATTCTATGATTCTGTGATTCTACGATATTTAAACCTGTCCTGCAGAAAGCAGATAGGCAATTGCACCTCAGCTACAAAACCTTCTGATACAGCTAATAGAATGTATGGCAATGTGTTTCATTTCTGTATTTGTTGAGCACAGCTCACCATGGCTCAGTCGTTATGAAATCCCAACAGACCTTCCCACGAGGAACAGTCTGCGAGGATGTGAAATTGCTGTATTTGTTGTCTGTACCACCGCTTTCCCAGGTTGTGCCAGCGGCGGGGCGGTGCGGGGCTGGTGATGGACGGCATGGAGCGGTGTGGGGCGGTGCGGGGCTGGTGATGGACGGCATGGAGCGGTGTGGGGCGGTGCGGGGCTGGTGATGGACGGCATGGAGCGGTGTGGGGCGGTGCGGGGTTGGTGATGGAGCGGTGAGGAGCGGGGCGGGCTGGGGATGGTGTGGAGCGGTGCGGGGCTGGTGATGGACGGCATGGAGCGGTGTGGGGCGGTGCGGGGTTGGTGATGGAGCGGTGAGGAGCGGGGCGGGCTGGGGATGGTGTGGAGCGGTGCGGGGCTGGTGATGGAGTGGCATGGAGCGGTGTGGGGCGGTGCGGGGCTGATGCGGGGCAGTGCGGAGTGGAGCGGGGCGGAGTTGGTGATGGAGCGGTGCGGGGCGGCGCGGAGCGGGGCGGAGTTGGTGCGGGGCTGGTGCGGCGCGGGGCGGGCGGCGGAGCGGTGCGGGGCTGGTGATGGAGTGGCATGGAGCGGAGCGGGGCGGAGCGGGGCGGATCGCGTCCCGCAGCCCCGCGGCCGCGGCCGGGGCTCGGTCGGTGCCGGCAGCTCGCGCTGCCGCCGCCCCGCGCCATCCCGCGGGCAAACGCTCCCCCCGGCGGCGGCGGCCGCGCAGCGCCCGCTCCCCGCACCCTCCTCCCGCCCCCGGCCCTGCGGGGGCCCCGCGGCCGCCAGGCCCCCAGCCCCTCCAGGTCCTGCGGGGAGACGGGGAGACGCGGAGACGCGTCCCGGCGCCGGAGGAGAAACGGCGTTTGCAGCCCCGCGTCAGGGCCGTGGTGCTCCCCCCGCCCCCCGGGGATGCCTATGGGGAGCCTCGGGGCACGGGGGGGTTTGCTTCAGTTTCTCTACATCTGCGGTTGTTTTTTCTCCACGCAATGGAGGGAGGTAGCCCACCCCCACACCCCTCTGCCTCTCCGCACCACCCAAAACCATCCTCCTGCCCTGTATCGTATCCATGATCTTAAGGTCCCTCCCAGCCTCAACGATTGCATGATTCTATGGAGAGCCCTCAGTGCCCTGACCAGCCTCGCCGGGAGCGATCAGCTTCTCGGTTTATCATCACCGCTGCCATGAAGAACAACTTTAAAATCTCAGTTCCTGGTTGTTCGCTCCTTCCTTCCCATGCAGCAGGGCCAGCAGCAAAGGCCTGGTGTGCCTGCTCCTTCCTGCGGTGTGTGATGGGGACACTCGGGACTTGATTTTGGGCACACCAGGAATAAGACCAGGAATTCATCTTTAAAATAACCTATGGGCTTTTGAAATTGCTTAGGAAACCATTTTGACTGGCAGGCTCAAAGAGAGTACATTACATATTACTGATTACTTTCCCTGGCTTGCAATAGATTACTGATTATTTTTACTTTCTTATGCATCATGCATGCGAATTGCTCAGCGAGACAATGACAGGCTGCCTTATGGCGATCGCGCAGACTGTCTTTACATGACATATCATCCCATGGCCATCAAAGTACCAAACCATTGTCACTCATTCTCAGGACAGGGCTGTCAAGCACAGTGACCGCCTGGGTACCCCAGATTCCAGGGGAGGGTTTTTTTAGATTAATCCATTTCTGTGATCACTCATGTTAAAATATTATATAAGGAATATACATTTGCTGCTATCAGTTGCTTTACCAATGATAAAACCAGTGTTTTTTTAATATCAAAGTATTGCATGAGCAATGGAGGGTACAGAGCACACCCTGCCTGGTGCCTTCCAGGAGAGACGGAGCGGGTAACGCCAGGGGAAGGGTTCGGTGAGTGTGGGAGGAGCGGGGGGCCGGGCACAGCAGCACCCTGGGTACCGGGGCAGAGGCTCCTGCCCTCCCACAGCATGGCATCTCCTGCAGGGGGAGGATGCTCAGGGTGCCGGTAGCTGCAATATCTGCGCAGGGATTGAGTGCATCAAACTCGGGGAGGGTTTCAAACATCTGCTCACCACCAGAGAGAGGGAAGTACTGGGGGAAAAACATCCAAGCCAAATCATTCCGGGTTTGTTAACTAACCCTTCTGAACTCCCTGCTAGTTTTGATTCCTGCCAAAGTCGAGTCAAAGGGGTAAACAAGATCAGTGACCAAAACATTTCAAGAGCATTTCCAGAAATAGGTATGGTAAAAAGTTTACAAATTCCTAACTCTTCCCTTTGCACTGGAAGAGCGATGCTGAGCAGAGCGCGGGAGGAACCAGCCTGAGGCACCAACCTGCTTCACTCCTCTGACACGGGAGCAGGGACCAAACACGCACCCGCCTGGTGATGAAGGTGTCCCTCTTTTCTTAAAGGAATGTGCACAGAAGCTAATACAAGAAGTGATTCATTTTAATATGCTTACCCAGTAGCTTTAGTCCCAAACAGTAAAGCATTATCCCTCAAAGAGAGATGAAGGAGTAAGCTGGGACTCAGAAGGGAGGCCCTTATCTTTGATTTTATGTTGATAAAGATAAGCAACACTACAAGTTTATTTTACCAGAGTTCTGGTGACTGGCTGCACATACTTGGGGAGCAACCAGGGCTTTCCTCCCCCCCGCCAAGGCTCTCCGCATCCCGTCAGGTGTGCCCAGGGAAGGAGCCTGGGCAGGGTGGGGGGTGTCTGGGCAGCCCCAAAACCATGTTGGGAGACATTTGTCTCAATTCCCACTGGCCACACAGGCCAGCCATGTCCCGGTCCCCTCGTATTTGCTGTCACTAACATGTGTGTGCCCAGTCCTGCTCGTGCAAATATTAGAGGAAAGGTGCCTTTGGTGCTGGTGCCCACTGCCAGCGGCAACCAAAGGCGCACGTGTACCTCGTTCTGTAGAACCAGCACTTGCGACAGCTCTATGAACGGTTTTAGCCTTGCAGGCAGGAAACAGAGAGAATAATGTGCAGCTAAGGTGAGCTGTCAAGTACTTAAAATATTAAATAATTATATTCAACAGGCTTTGAAACCCCTGCCCCATGAGCTGAGCACAGGCAGAAGGACATATTTACAAAAATCTGCACCCCTCCATGCGTTAATCAGGCTGAGGATGAAAGGCTGAACTCTCCCGCTAATGCATTCATGGCAGGGCCGCCATCCTTGGCACACAGGGGAAGCAACGGGTGTGGGTCTGCCCCGATGGCTGGGCCGGGGGCTCTGCAGCCACCCCCCAGCAGGGATGGGGTCCCCCCTCTCCACAAAAATTTCAAAAGTCTCAAAATCCTGTGCAGAAGGTGACTTTCCCCCCCTCAGAAGCTGTGCTGGGCAGGAGGAGGCAAGGCTAGCCAGGCATTGCAAAAGCCCCCTTCCCTTCTCCGCAGCGTTTCCGCTTCCCACCACACGGATCTCCTCCCTGCCGCAGAGCAGCCGGTTGGAAAGCTGCACTCTTTCCTTCTGAAACTCAGAATCCCCAGATCACCTGCCAGTGCTGACGCTGCCAACGCGCTCGCACGCGGGGAGCGCTGTCGCGGCTGGTCTTCTTCGGAGAGAGGCCCAGAGCACACGAACAGCCTCTGCCATCACCACCCGACACGGGGAGCATCGCTTGCCTTCTCCCACAGGCGCCTCCGTCCCTTCCCGCACCTAGCCCGGTGCTGGCCCGGTGACCCAGACACGGGGGGAGCTGCCCACCCCAGACCTGTCCCTGTGCAGTCCTGGGGACACGTAGGTGCCTGGGCATGGCCAGGATGCCCAGGACAGGCGCGGGAAATGATGCTCTTTGGGGCCACGAGGAGGAGGAGGAGGATGAGGCGGCCAGCCCAGGATGCAGGCGAGGTCCAAGGTTCACCGGGAGATGCAGGGATGGCACAGGGGGACTGGGACCAGTGGAGGATGCCCAGAGGGTCCCTGCGCCCTGCGGGGAGCCGGGGGCTGGAGTGGTCCCCGCACCGTGGCGGCAGCTCCAAACACCCCAGCACTGGGCCCACAACCTGACATATTTAGTTTAACTATTTTGATGTAATAATGTAATTAGGTAAAAGAGTTCAGCAACCGATTGCGTTTCACTAATTTCAACCATCTGCTTCAACATTTGTTCTTATGTGTACCAGATTTCAGAGCGTCTTTGCTCTAATAGTAATTAATGAAACTGTTAATAAGCTACATATATCATATGATGCTGCAATAATTTATCAAAGAGATATGTTATGAGACAAATTATATATAACAATTACAGAAAATGGCTTACATTACTAAATGTTGCACACTGCTAACTAGTTTCTTTACTCTTCTCTTAATGAATTCCCTAATTAATTTAATGCATACTTCATGCGTAATTTGAAATTTAAAAACATCGCTGGGTCAGGTTTTAACCGTCCTCTTTTACATGCTGTCTGCTTCTACAAGACACATATTAGGAAAACATGACCTCTATGCAAATCGCCGAGCACCGGCTGCTGTTTCCATTCCCAGTTCCCGGTGAAGGCGCTTCCGCGTCCTCAGCCCCTCGTGTGTCACCGCGCATGGAACGGCTGCGTGTTTCATGACAGCCACAGCGAATCTAGGTCACTATTTATAACAAAAAAATAAACATGAATGGCTATTCTAATCTTTTATTATGTAACCAGCTCTGTTTGGGGGAAAGCTGCTCTCAATCGTACTTCATGCAAACAGCCGCCTAAAAATAGAGCTTTGCTACCATCCTGCACCCAAAGCCACCCTGCTCCCAGAATAAGGAGGTCAGCCTAAAAATCCAGAAAACTTTCAAAATAGAAATGTAAACTTTAGTTTCTTAATCTTCAGCTCTTTAAGGGCCCAACACACAATTGCCTGGTATTTCCCGGTTTTCTACGTCTACAGCTTTGCAGTTTTCCTGCGGAACATGACCTTAAACTTTTCTTTCAAAGCCAAGTTTCCATTCTCGCCTGACGGTGTAATTGCTGCCTGTGGAGACTTTAAGAAAATCACCGAACACCCCGGCACTCCAGATGAACTACCAGGGAAATCTAAGTTCAGTGTTTCCTAAGTTTTTACTGGCAATTTCCACAGTAAGAGAACTATCCCACCGCGGAGACCCCAGTTAGTAACATACGGAGTGGACTGTACACTGAAGAGTACACTGTGCGCTCTACGATGGAGAAGTAATGAAGTAACCAAGTAATTAAGATAGAGCAGATCCTGCCTGGTGCCAAAAGGAAGAGGTTGATGGCTTTTTGCACTACCTGCTTGCACTACTTTCTGCTATTTTCAGCCAAAAGGCCCTTGTATTCTGCATGGTAGGATCAACCACACGTGTCTAATCTTGCCCTTTGTGGAGCACTGTGTTGTCTTCGACTCTGCACAGTCTCTTATGCTCCAGAGAAGAAATACAATTTATCGAGCCAGCCAGGCTTTAGCAAGAGATCATTCCTTCCCAGCTTCTCTTTGGACGATATTTTTTTTACATCACTAAAATATTATACGGAGACCCAGAGTGACTTATGACAATGTTACCTCCTCTTCTGGGACACTTCTGGCTGGAAAAAATGTTGAGTTTTCATCTTCAAGTTAGCTTGCTTCTGTGCTTTTCCATCTGACACTTCAGATTATTTTAATGATGGAGTAGCCTTGATTAAATTAATTCCTCCCTACAAAAGCAGCTGTCTTGTGTCAAGGAATCTGTTCAGCTATCTGGAACGTTTATACTTGCCAAGGAGGAGAGCCAAAGCGCGGACTTAGCTGAGGGAATGCCTGACCGTACCGAAACAGCCATGACTTTGTCACCACTCATCAGCATGAAGCCAAAGCTTGGAGGAACATCTTGGGTCTCTGCCCGCAGCTGCGGCTGACGGGGGGTCCCACGGACCCAGCACCCACAGTGCAGCCCTCAGGTGCGGTGGCCGAGTCCCCAAACGCAGGGACACCGGCCACGCCGGCACATCACGCCAGAGCAAGTCCTGAGCACCCCTGCTGCGGGGCGAGACGCTCGGGAAGGGCAAGGGAAAAAACAAAATAAAAATGAAAAACTGGTGCCAGCGAAGTCAATGAACTCAGTTCATGGTTTATCTTAATTTTTTATTTCTAAACCAAAGGTAGTATTTAAGTTTAATCCTGACCCCAGTCTTACTCTCAAACAGCTACTCAGTTGTTTTCCCCTTTTAGCAGTCCTTTTGTAATCTAATCCTTCACTCCCTCTCGCTGAAGGCCTTCAGCATCCGCACACGCAAACCCTGCTGAAACCAGAACCGCCTGCCACGTCTGAGGGGAGTTTGCTTCACAAAGAAAAGCCTTGGAAAAACATCAGAATTGCCATTTCTTTTAAAAAGACATGTTTTCTACCTCACAATATAACCATAGGCTGGACTTTGAAATTACTATTTTTTGAAGTACGAATATGTAATCTTCCCTTGTTTCTTGTCCTTTCAATGCTCACATGCACTGCAGTGGGCTGGAGTCCTGTATTTAAAAAATCTCTTGCTTTGTGATTTGGGACACCAAGCGTTGCTTTTAAATTTATTACTACCAAAGTTTGAGAGCTGCAGAACACTGAGCAGCTCAGGCTTTTTCCTCTTTCACTTCAGTGCCCCGAATCTGAGTTTTCACAACTGATGCGCACACATCACAGTAGACCTTACAGTTCGTTAACCCGGCCATGCCCACGGGTGTGACGGGTGCCACACCGACCGTGCAACGCTGCACATGCCTTTGCACTGACGCTGCCACGCTGTCCCGCTGCGGGCTGCACGGCATTCCTTAAGGGGGAAAGCTGCTCGGTGGGGACCCTGGCACGGGGAACCGAGTCTCCCCAGCAGGGCAGTGGGACAGTGCCGGTGGTGACAGGGTCCCCGCTGTCTTCCTGGCAGCAGGGGGATGGCAGAGCCTCCCCAAGCTGTGCTTTTGCTCTATTGGTGCAATCCAGCCATGGGGGCCATGTGTGACCCTCCACAGCACGTGGAGATCGCTGTGACCAACATGCCCAACGCGACCATGGCTGCAGGAACAGCTTCTACTGATGATTCACCGGGTTTTACCCTTGCATAGCCTGCTACCCCGACACCTGGGGACACCAAGGGACATGGGGGGGATGCTGTGGGACAGAGCACCCAGCTGCTAACCCCCAACCACCCTCTGCTCCGCTCTGTGAGACCCCCCTGCAGCGCTGCCTCCAGCTCTGGGGCACCAACAGCAGAAGGACACGGAGCTGTTGGAGCGGGGCCAGAGGAGGCCCTGGAGATGCTGGGAGGGCTGGAGCCCCTCTGCTGTGGGGACAGGCTGAGAGAGCTGGGGGGGTTCAGCCTGGAGAAGAGAAGGCTCCGGGGAGACCTTCCAGCCCCTGCCAGGCCCTCAAGGGGCTCCAGGAAAGCTGGGGAGGGACTCTGGAGCAGGGAGGGGAGCCATGGGACGGGGGGGAAGGGTTTTACGCTGAAAGAGGGGAGATTTAGATGAGATATTGTGAAGAAATTCTGTGCTGTGAGGCTGGTGAAACCGCACCTGGGGAGCTCTGTAACACTGAGACCTTGAAACCCGCACCCCATAGCTGGCTATAAAGTAAATATTTTCACAAATTCAGACGTTAGAGTCTTCTAAAAGTGCACATTTCCCAAGCATTAGAAGAGACCTCACTGAAAAGTGAAACGACTGCAAGAGAAGCTAATCCCGGGTCGCTCACGCAGGGCACCTGCGGGCCGCCCCCTCACAGCCCGCAGGCCCCAATCGCGGCCGGGGAGGGGTGGGGAGGGGGCAGTGAAAGCCGCCCCTCACCGGGCCGCCCGCCCCGGGACCCCCCCGGAGTGCCCCATTTCAGCCTTCGGGCCGGGCCGGGCCGGTCGGTCCCCGCCGGTGTTGGGTTACGGCGCGGGCGGCCGGCGCTGGGTGGGGCGGGAGGAGCCGTGGCCCGGCCCGGCCCCATCCGCCTCCCCGCTCCGCTTCGCTCCCTGCGGGCACGGCCTGCGGCGGTCCGGCTGCCCCTCCGCCCGCCCGCGGGGATGAGCGGGCTGCGGCGGCTCTTCCGCGGCAGCGGGCGGGCGCTGGCGTTTCGTCTTCGCCGCCTCCGTCGTCTGGCTGCTGCTCGACATGGCCGCGCTCCGCCTCTCCCTCGGCGACGCCGGCGGGCGGCTGCTGAGGGAGGCGGCGAGCGGCGGGCAGGGGCGGGCGGGGCGGCGCGGATCCCCGGCCCCCCCGGGCAGCCCACGGCCCGGCCCCGCCGCGCTCGGCCGCGCAGGGAGGGCGGCCGCCCGCCGGGAGCCCCCCGGCCCGCCGAGCCCCCCGCCCGCCGCCGGGCGCCCCGCGGGCCCCCCGGGGGCTCGGCCGGCCCCGCCGCGCTGGGCTGTCGGGCGGAGGGGCGGTGCGGGGGCCGCAGCCCCCTCGAGGGCAGCGGAGGAGGTTGAGACGCAGCCCGCGGGACGCGGAGCCGGACGGCGGGGGGCACGGCCATCGCCCCCCAGCGAGCCCCCAGCCCCGGGGGCTGCCCGCCCAGCGGGGGCCCGGGGGACGGTGGCGGGGGCATCCCGGCACGCCGGCACGGCGGGGAGAGCCAGCCTGGCGCCCCCGGGGGCCCTGCCTGCACCGGGGGAAACTCCAGTGGGAAAGAAAGAAACTTCCTCAGAAAATCACTTCGTCCTTATTAGCAAAGAGGGGACAAAACCCGCCGGCCCAGCAGCCCCCCAGCTTGGATCTGAGTCTGCGGGGAGCTCCACAAAGAACCGAGGAAAGCGCAATGAGCAGCAGATCGCTAAAGAAAATGGCAACGGTGCCCATACTGCCAACGGTGCCCATGCTGCCAACGCCATTGACGGTGCCCGTACTGCTAATGCCATCACTGGGGCTGCGGTGCTGGGTGGCCAGAGCCGGACGCTGGGTGCGATGCCGGGAGCAGGTCCTGGTGCACCTGCCACCTTCGAGGACGGGCAGGAGCGGGCAGGTGGCAGCAGCCTGGGAACGCACAGGGTCTTGTCCCTGGATGTGACACTTGCCCCCCGAGACCCCCAAGCTCCTGGCCAGTTTGGGCACCCTGTTGCGGTCCCTGACGATAAACAAGAAGAAGCAAAAAGCAGATGGAAAGAAGGGAACTTTAATGTCTACCTCAGCGATTTGATCCCCGTGGACCGAGCCATCGCGGACACCAGGCCTGCCGGGTAAGACCTGCTTCCCCTGCACGCGTACCTGTGCCACGGCCCCGGGAACCGGCAGCTGGCTCCTGGGGAGGGCTGCGGGGCACGCCGCGGCCTTCGCTTCGTGTGTGCTAGCTGTGGGACGGCTCTGCCTTTCCAGGTGAGAGCAGCTTGATATTAATCGTAAAGCTGGGTAAAGTTTGCAGGTTGTCTTAACCCACTGAGCTCTGCTGTCCAAAGAGGCTGGGCCACGCGAGGCAGGCGATGGGGCTCAGGCCTCTTTGTGCCTGGTTTATCAGGGCACGCACCAGCCTGCAGTTGAGGCGGTCTGGGGGATCACCCTGGGAGCCATCCATTCTGCAGACTGGTGGCACCACTGCCCTTGAGCCCTGCGGTCGGTACCCACTCTGCAGAGGCAACTTGGAGGACCTGGACCTGTGGGCACATGTGGGGAGGGATGCATTTTTTGGTTGGGAAAACTGTCATTCAGTTACAGTTGTCCCCACGAAATGCGTGGCTGATTCTGCAGATCTCGGTGTTGCAGTTCAGAAAAGACGTTCCCTCCCCAGAGTCCCTGTAGAAGAGGAAAGGGTGGAAGGCAGCGAGGGCAGCACCCTGCCGAGGGAAGGGGTGCAGGGCCGGAGGGGGTCCCTCCCTGGGGCAACTGCACCTGGGTAGCGCAGGGAGGGTCCAGGGAGGGTGCCAGTTCAGGTGAATGGCAGGTTTGTCTTCTACTCAGCTTTTCCTGCTGCAGACATCTCTCAGTCCCTTGGCAGGGAGAGACCTGCCCCACACAGAGACCCTCCCGTGTACCCCTGCCTGTGCTCACAGGGGACAGGCGTGGTGGGATGGAAGTTGTGCTGTGAGTTGTCCCATGGACGATGTACAGACATTTCCACGGCGCTGTCGGTGCTCATGGTGAGGCCCTGCATGGGAAGGAACGGGGCAGGGACAGAGGGAGACAGTAGGACTGGTTTCGGCAGGCAGAAGGTGCCAGCTACCGAAGCCGCCTGTGCACAGAAAAGAGCTGTGACGGCTCAAAGCCAGGCCAGTGTTCAGTCTTTGACAGCAAAGCCCTGGAGCTGTGGAGCAGAAGCCACCTCCCAGGAGCGCTGGCAAGCACAGCCTGCCTGTCTCCAGTGACTGTGAGTGACGCACCTGCCCAGGAGGGAACGGCATCGCTGTCGGTGTCACAGGGAACACCTTGGCCAAACAGGGGCATGGCAGGAATCCAGCTGTAAGGGACAGGTCACGGCAATGGCTGTTGGCAGCTCTCAGTGATCAAACAGCACGTTAGTGTTGTGCTGGAGCCTTCCAGTCCCTCCCAGTTTAGACCTCGGTTCCTCTTGTGATCCTTGCTGGAGTGCTGGACTAAACCACTGAAATTTGTCCAACAGGAAACTTGTCACAGCCTTCAGTCTGCCTCCCCGTGTGCAACGCTTGCTGCTTTCCGAGCTTTACCTGCCGTGCTAGTGCTTGCTGAGCAGGATGCCTCTGCAGAAATGTCTGCAGGAGTCCCACCAAGGAGGAGCGAGGTGTGCAAGTCCCATATTTGCTGGTCGGGGGTGGCCAGGAGGCTCGCAGGGAGCGTGCCCTGCAGACCCCGCTTCCAGAGCCCTGCATCCTATGTCAGCCAGCAGCGCAGGTCCCTGCATGCCTCTGGCCTCTCCCCAGGCTGCTGTCTTATCTTCTCTGGGACAATCGAGTTATCCGGGTTTAGACAGGGACACAGATTTCCTGTCCCAGCAAAAAAAGAATGTCACATGTGGCATGGCACAGTGGGGTCTGGGTAAGTCAGCCCCCGTGCCGGTAGATGTGGGGAGGGACCCCAGCTGCGCCCACCAGCGGGGAGAGGACAAGAGGATGGGGCTGGGCACCCTTGCGGCTCAGGTCTTCAGTGCCCAGCTGCTTCCAGACTCAGAGGCAGCAGCTCTAAGGTGACATTTTCGCAAAGCAGCTTTAGCTTCTCGAGAGCCTACGTCCGCTGACTTTCAGGGTGATGTCAATGGAAGATAAAGGCTGTCAGCTATTTTTGTTTAAAAGCCTGTTTGGGGGTGGAATTTCGAAAGGATTTGACTTCTACTTAACATAACTTATATAAAGTTATGTATTATACATGCATATATAAAAAATATGTATGTGTGTACATCTAGTTAGCAAAGATATGGAGCCCAAACTCACACAGGACATAGTGAAATACCTTTAGCTGGGGGTCAGCAATAACAAACCCATTGCTCTGCCTAGAAATCCCTTCTTTTTTAGGCAAGAAGGGATAAAAATGTGTTCCTCAGTCTGAGGTTTCCCATCACCCTCACGCAGACGCTTTCCAGCTCCCCATGTACACGCAGGCTTTGGCCAAGAGCCCATTTGCTGCTGACGAAGGGGCTAAAGAGACACGTCCTCTCAGCAGGTACTGCCCGGCTCCACGCAGCCTTCACGGCTTGGGTCTCGGCTGCTTTTCTCAGCTGCTTTCCCCCCGCCTCTCCATGCAAGGAAAGCTGTTGTGCTCGGCAGCTGTCTCCTGCCATATCCATGGCCCCTGTTCCTCCTTCCCGCCGGGAGCTGCCTCCTTGGGCTCCCTGTAGGAGCAATTACAATTCATCTCTTTTCTCCTAGTTTAGCTCTCCCGTGTTGTCCTGTCTCCTTCTTGCCAGGATCTCCCTGGCAGTTCAGCCCCTGCCTTCTCTCCATCGACCCCGGAGCCCTGCCAGCGTGCCCAAACCACCCCCCCAAAGCTGCAGACAGGTCCCACCACCGCGGGCCAACACCCTTCTGGTTTCCAACCAAACCACATCACACAGCACGTCCCTCCTGGCTTGGGCCAGCCCTGGCCCCTGCCCAAGGAGAGACAGGCTACAGAAGGAGAGGGAAAGACACCTCCCAAGGATTGCCACAGAGAGTAATTCTGGGGTTTTTTTTCAATTACCCAGAGCACTTCTGGTCAGCTGTGAAGCCCTGGAATACCTCTGAATTTTCTTCACACCACCACAGGCTCTGAGCTGTGTGGTGCTCTGGCATCAGCATCTGAGCCAGCACCAGCCCAACCCAAGGGGCCGTTCATTGAGACAGAAGAAAAAGAAGTCACTTTTCCATACAGCAGAGTGAACAGTGGTTTTAATTCACTGCTGAGAAATTAATTTTCTGCATCCGCAGATGGGCTAGTGCCTGTCCTGCCTGCAGGAGGTCTGCTCTGGAAGGAGAAGAGAGAAAAACCTGCTATCGGACTTCAGCCTGCTGACGAGAGAGAGAGAGCAAGTCCCAGCAATTCATGGGTATTCTGGGACAAGCCGTCCAGTCTTGGAGAGAACAGTGCTCTGCCGGGCGCTCTGCGGGGCTGGAGATCCCCTCGGAGACGGGAGAGCCAAGGGAGCCCTGCTTGGATTGCAACCGGGAGAGGAGAAAAGCTGCTCATCCCCCTTTTGTTCAAACATGGAAGGCACAGACCTGACCCAGCGGTTCTGTTTTTGGCTGTCACAGAATTAAATGGCAAACTCGTGGACACGGGAGAAATTGCATCACTCCTCAGACCCGCTGATGCGTGTCGCTGGCTGTGCGCTGGGAGCCATGGGTGCTCAGGGTGTGAGATACGGGGTGCTCAGGGTGCAGACCCGCCGGTGCCGACATACATGAAATTCAGGTGCTTGAATGTTTTCCCATCCTCCTGGGTTGCAGAAGTTGGACTGGGCGACTCTTCCTGCTGTCTGCATGTTTGACAAGCTGCTGTGCCAAGTAACCCTCCATGGAAATGGCCATTTCCCTGCATTTTGAACATAATACCTATTCTTTTTTTCCAGCAAGACTCTCACACGACCTGGGATCCCAAGCCCCGTGGGTGCTCAGAGCATCACAGGATCCTTTCCCTGCAGGAGTCCCCTGGCCAGTGGCGCAGAGCTGGGATTGGCCTTGCTCTGCGGGGCCATTGCACTGTTTGCTCACGGAAAGGGGATATTATCACCCTGGGGATGGGGAGTTAATAAGAGGTCCCCGTTAGAAAGGAGCGAGCGCGCCCTATCCATGCAGGGCTGTGTGGGGAGTGGCCCTGCTCACCCCTCTGCTCCTGCTCCCCAAAAATTCCCACTGCAGGGATTTGCCTCCGTACTTCACATTTGGCAGTTCCCCTCTCCCCGTGCCTCTTCCTGACAAACACTAAGCCTGGAAATTTTTGGGAGCACGCCCGGCCATTGCCTGTGAGCCCATGTTGCCATTGCAGGTGCTCTGAGCAGCGGGTTCACGACGACCTCCCGACCACCACCATCATCATGTGCTTCGTGGATGAAGTGTGGTCCACCCTGCTCCGCTCTGTTCACAGCGTCCTCGGCAGATCTCCTCCACACCTGATTGAAGAAGTCATTTTGGTGGACGACTTCAGCACTAAAGGTAGGGGAAGCTTCTTCTAGCTTTATGAAACTAATATAACTTGAGGCCAAAATGCGATTTGTTTGCTGTAATTCAATTCTGAGCAGTAGAAGGAAATTGTATTTTCTGCTTTCGCTGTATTGAAATGTGTCCCCATCCAGCGTTGTTATCTCTCCAGATGAGGGGGATCAGAGGCCAGATGGGCACTGGGGGGTGGCCATGGGCAATGGAGCTGTGGCACGTGCCCAACACCCTGCCCGACTTTATCATTCGCATCTCTCCCATCCCCGTTCACTCACTGTGCAGTTTCCAGCCCAGTGCCCCGTGTTGTTGGTGCTGGCGGCAGGGAGGGGCAGCACGCGCTTCCCCGGTTGCTCCGAGAAGGGGGTAGTTGCAGTAAAAGCAGTGGTGACCCGGGCATCTGTGTGTGCACGGCGGCTTTGCACGTGTGCTGACAGATATTTCAGATGATATTGAACCTCTGCTTTGTAATGCTTTGGCTCTCTGCTGACTTCAGCCCTTAAAAATTTAGGAATGATGTAATTTTCCAATTGATGGTTCTTCAGGGAAAGTGCTGTCTCAGGCAAACTTCAGAGCTCATGCCACGCATACAGAGAGCCTACAATGTAACAAGACAATAGGTGCAAAAAAGAGGAAAAAAACCGCAGTTTGCTCATTTTTAAAATAATCATGTTCATACCATTTCCCCTCAAAAGCATCTTTTCAAGTTTCCTCTTTATTTTCTCCCCATGGCTTCCCTTTGTATCTGCTCGTTAGCCAGTGAATGACTGAAATGCTGGGTTTGCACCCAAAACCTCGCGAGTGCGGGTGAGTTCGAGAGAGCTGTGCTCAGCACTGCTGTAATCCAACAGCAGCAATAACCTACAGCAAACACGTCCACAAATGTTTCACCCTTGGAGCCATTCAAAGCTTTTAACTGGCTTTTGAAATGCAAACAGTTATATTCTTCTGGAAAGAAACAAGCAACATCCATGAAGCCCACCGGTGAGGGAGGTGGGGGGTCCCCGCAGACTCAGCGGTGTGAGTGGGTGCTGTCTCCAGACCAAGCGCTCGGAGCAGCAACAGCTGCAGGACCCTGGCAGAGGTTCCCAGGCCGGGAACAGGACAGCCTGGTGCTCAAGTGCCCCGGACCACCTTCCTCACACCCTCTTTCCTGAGAGTTTACCACTGGCTGTCTCCACAACCGCAGGAAACCGTGACAACCTGGAAAGTAGAGATGTGCCACAGCAAACCCTTGTGCAGTTTAAACCCAGGCTGAGCCTTTAAATGTGGTGCTTAATATCGAGAAATCTGTAAAGCACATCAAAAATACTTTTTTAGGCAAAGGAAAACAATTCACGACCAGATTTTAATGGCAATTATAGTGCAATGAAGAAAAAAAAGTTCATTTCGGAGTCTTTGAACAATTGTTCAACCATTCTATGATTCTATGAAATTCGTCAACTTCAGCCTGAACCTGCTGGTGCTTACACAGCTGGGAGTCACCGGAGCGCAGGCTCGGACTGCAGCGCCGTGCACCAGAGGCCCTGCAGCCATGCCCAGATGTTCATGCCCCAGACCCAAGGACACCAGTGTGTCCAGGAGGTGCTTCAAAGGAAAACCTGCCTGCTGCTTTTCACCCTGGAATTGGGTATGAAATGGGTAAGTCAACCTCGCCCTCTCCTTCTCCTTCTCTGCAGAGTACCTCAAGGAGAAGCTGGACACATACATGTTGCGATTCCCAAAGGTGAAGATCCTCCATCTCAAGGAGAGGCACGGTCTAATACGGGCCAGACTGGCAGGAGCGGAGATCGCCAAAGGTAGGGCGAAAGCCATTTTACAGCCCTGCCTGGCCCCCCCCAGAGGTGCTGATAAGCCATCTCTGGCATTGAACTTTAGTCCCCTCACAGTGAACTACGGGCATCTTTTCCCTATGTGAAGCATGAAGGTCTGATGAGGGGATGAGCTGTGGCTTGTCCGGCCCCTCAGCATGGCCCTCATGAGCAGCATTTGGGATCTCCGGCCACGGCCAGGCTGCGTCAGCCCCAACACTGCCATTGCTGCCAGGAGCCACCCTGCTTCGCTCTGCAGCCTGCGATGGCTGGGCGGTGAAACATGCTCTGGGCTACAGCTGGGAGGTTTGGGGAGCCATGGAGGGGGATGGCACCATCAGCAGCACCCTGAGCCCGCGGGAGGGGGATGGGGACAGGCTGCCTGATTCTGCCCCGGGCTCTGCCACAGGCGCCGTCCTGACCTTCCTGGACTCGCACGTGGAATGCAATGTGGGGTGGCTGGAGCCACTGCTGGAGAGGGTCCACCTGAGCCGGGCCAAGGTCGCCTGCCCTGTCATTGAGGTCATCAGCGACAAGGACATGAGGTAAGGGGAAACCCAACGTCCATGCCAGTGGCTTGGGCAAACCCTCTTACTGGGACCACCAACATAGTAATTGCAGGAAAACACAAGTCCAGAGCTCCTAACTGGCCTTCAGCAGCCTTTCACAAGGGATACATAACTTTGCTGTACACCAGAAATTAACATTAGTGGTGGACGTGGCCTCTTCATTTATCACACACACCTTTTCCCTTTTTCATGACTTTAGTACATGAAGAGGATTCCTGATGAAATTTAATTATGTACAGATATTCATCTTCACTCATTAAGGGTGACATTTCAATCAGGAATGTGACTCAGAATTAGTCATCCCCATCTTTTCCCCGTTTAGTTACATGACCGTGGACAACTTTCAGCGTGGAATTTTTACTTGGCCAATGAATTTTGGATGGAGGCAGATTCCACAAGAGGTCGTCGAGAAAAATAAAATCAAGGAGACGGATATAATAAGGTAAAAAAAGCAAAGGTGAGAGCTCTGTGGACCAAACTGTTAATAATTTAGGAACAAAGGCTCCTTCCAGGCCAAATGTTGTGCCTTTGCTTGTAAGGACGAGAGAGGCAGTGGTCACTGTGGGCAGTCACGTCATCAGGCACGGGCACAGCCTTTCTCGCCCCTCATGGTACGGCTGGCATTTCACCGGTGCCACCAGGACTGGGGGACGTATCGTTGCATGTTTCCCTTCCATGCCCAGTTACAGCTTTGCGGCTGGGTAAAACCACCCAAATACCGTGGTCCTTGCTGTCTCTGTAAGTGCCATCTCAGGCACTGTCCCTGAGCATTTAGTAGCCCGCAGCTCATCAGTGATTCCCTTGTTCAAAGCAAGGGGAAGGGGACGGGTGCTTCCCCACCAGCTGACGTGCCATGTGGCTTCTCTGTTCCCAGGTGCCCGGTCATGGCAGGTGGCCTGTTTTCCATCGATAAGAAGTATTTTTTTGAGCTGGGAGCGTACGACCCAGGACTGGATGTTTGGGGAGGTGAAAACATGGAGATTTCATTCAAGGTACGTCTCTCTGGGCAGCCTGTCCCGCCTGTCCCGCACTCCTGCATCCCCGCCAGCCTGGCTCGGGTGGTGGGCTCAGCTCCGTGCTGGAGACCCCGTCCCTCCTGGCAGTTCTCTGCTTCTCTGCTGGCTTGCACAGAGCCGGCACCCAACATTAGCCCATGTTTCTATCAAAGCAACAACCTCTGTTTCTCAGGTCTGGATGTGTGGGGGAGAGATTGAGATTGTTCCATGCTCCAGAGTTGGGCACATTTTCAGGAACGACAATCCTTATTCCTTCCCGAAAGATCGGGTGAGAACAGTGGAGAGGAACTTGGCCCGCGTTGCAGAGGTCTGGCTGGACGAGTACAAGGAGTTATTCTACGGCCACGCTTACCACTTGGTCTTGAAAAACCTGGATGTTGGCAACCTGACTCAACAAATCCAACTGCGAAAGAAGCTTCAGTGCAAAAGTTTCCGATGGTACCTGGAGAACGTCTACCCGGACCTGGAAGCTCCCCTGGTTAAAGCCAGTGGGGTGGTACGTACCCAAATGACTTGCTGTCCTTCATTTAAACATGTTTTCTGTGGCTGACTAGACTTGGGAGCATCCCAGTACGCTGACTCTGAGTTGCTTCCCTGGCTTTTGGTAACATTTTTGAATATTTCCTCTGTCATGGTGGTCTGGATTCCCAGGTGTTTTTACAAAGGAACAGGTCACAAGTCCAAGAGACGGTTTCCCATTACAGAGCTGGGTCAGTGTTTAAACACCAGATGAGCATCGTGGAACAGCGATGACCAGGGGCCGCGCCTCCAGGGCGGGCGATCCAGCACCTTCCTGCCCGCACATCCTTCTGGCCAGGCCGGGAGGGAGAGGTCCCTTTTGGGGCGGGTTAGGGGTGCCCAGGCAGGGCAGGCAGCACAGGCAGCGCAGGCAGGGTTTGTACCGGGGCTCTGCCGCCAGCAGAGCGCAGCAGAAATCCGCTTTCCCTCCGTGCTGTCCGCAGAGGGGCCGGGCAGCAGAGCCCTGACACGTCTCCAGAGCAGGTGAACCTGCGCCTCGGGAGGGGTCCCTGGGCAGAAAACACCTTAAAGTCCATTTTGGATCAAGTCCTGCCTCCGCAAGCCCCTGGGTGGCTGATGAGCACAGCCGGGCCAGGCTCCATTTCTCCTACACCACCCCTCCAGCTTCATGCCAGGGAACTCCTGGTGCTCTCTGGCACCCCGTCCTGCTTCTGCTGCTACTCCACGGGTATTTAGTGTCACTTCAACAAAAGGTGAATTAAACAAGAATAAAATGTGAGTTCTGAATTTGGCCCAGCCCTGAGCCTCAGCAGAATATCACCTGCTGCTTTAAACATTCAGAGACCTCAAATATTCAGCCCAGAAAAGATACAGCATTGATTGCAAACTAGTTATAATTGCAATAGCAAAAGCAAAATATCTGGTTTGTCAGAAAAATGAGGAATGAGAACTAAAGGGTGTGCTGCCTTCCCGCCCCGTCTCCCCGTGCCACGGCAGGAGCAGCACTTGCCGAGCGGAGGTGGCTGGGGGCCGGTGACTACAGGGCTGGCACAGCTCAGGGAGCGAGAACAAGAACTGCCTGTCCCCCCCCAGGCCCTGCCAAGGTGCGTGGCCTCCAGTCACTGCACCGGCCCTTTGGGGAGACAGGAAAAAGCACAGCAACCATTCGGCCACGTTTCAGGCTTGTCTGTGGGCCAAGGGTGTAACGTGAAGGTTCCCCGGCGCAGGGATCCCCAGCGACGGGGTCTGGCACTGTGCCAGCCGCAGCCGGTGCGATGCTTCTGTGATGGAGCCGGGAAGGTGGCCGTGCTTCCTCCAGGTGAGCTCTCAGCACCCGTGGAAAAGCTGTAGGGAACTGCTGGTTTGGGGCGGATTGTGAGCAGAGGATCTATTCGGATGCATCCATCTGTCTCGGTGTCTCATCTCCCAGCAGCTGCACGCGCACGGACCAAGGGCTGGCTGTGGGGAAACGCTCCAAAATCCATGTGGCTGAAAGCCCACGTCCTGCCGTCCCTTCCAGAAAGCAGCGTTTGCATTAGCCTGAAGGCTTCAGTGAAACTTCAGCTTAAGTGACATTTTTAAAAAAGAATTAGCAGAATAGTTTTGAGAACATCAAAAAGTGGAAACTTCTTGAGAAACATTCACTTTTCCAGCTCTTTTGTTTCAATCAGAGCAATAAAACTCCGTATCAAATTCAGTGCAAAGCAGTTAGACCATCTAGAGAGACCTCTGTTTCAACTGAACCAAAACCTCAACTTTTCAGAGGTGTTTGTGAAAATTTTCAAGACGTTGCCTTCTTTGTTCTGATTCAGGCCACCTGAATCGCTCTTTCATCTTCGTTCTCAAAATTTAATAGGGCAGAAAATCTGTTTTTCAGCTAGCTGTGCAAATTCCAGCTGTGCTGAACACTGTCCAAAGTTACTTGAGAACTCTTTTCTGAATGGCCTAATTATTCACCGGGATTAATTCATAAGTTCTTCAGAAATTCTGAAAGAAGGCGAAGGAAGGACATTTGCAAGGAATGGGAGATGTGAGCAGTCACAACTGATGTACTGCTGGGGTTGTCTGAGGAGCTGGTCCCTGCAGACTGGGGCCAACCAAGCCCTTGGCAGCCGTGAGTCCCTGCGGCATGGTGGGCTGCAGCCCAGGGACAGGGGGGGCTGGCAGAGCTCAGCCCAGTGTTTTCAGCTTTCCTATGTGATCTCCCATGCTCCTGAGGCAGCTCTGAATGCGCCAGACCAACAGTGTTGAGAAAATGCCTCTGGCAGAGCACCCTGTACACGGACACCGGCACTGGCCGGGCAGTGGGGGACGGCTCACCCGGAGGGGACGGCTGCAGGGACAACCAGCAAAGAGGAGTGGAGCGGAGCTGAGGAGCAAGAGCCTGAGGCTCCCTCGCAGCAAGCTGGGGACTGGATTGTAGAACCATAGAATGGTTTGGTTGGAAAGGACCTTAAAGCCCACCCAGTGCCACCCCCTGCCCTGGGCAGGGACACCTCCCACCAGCCCAGGTTGCTCCAAGCCCCGTCCAACCTGGCCTTGAACCCCTCCAGGGATGGGGCAGCCACAGCTTCTCGGGGCAACCTGGGCCAGGGGCTCACCCCCCTCACAGCAAACAATTTCTTCCCCACATCTCATCTCAATCTCCCCTCTGTCAGTGTAAAACCCTTCCCCCTCGTCCCATGGCTCCCCTCCCTGATCCAGAGTCCCTCCCCAGCTTTCCTGGAGCCCCTTGAGGGCCTGGCAGGGGCTGGAAGGTCTCCCCGGAGCCTTCTCTTCTCCAGGCTGAACCCCCCCAGCTCTCTCAGCCTGTCCTCACAGGAGAACATAGTGATTGAACCGTTCCCCGGGGCTGGCTGCGGGGTCCATGGCGGGGGGGCGGAGCCCAGGGCCCCCTGCCTCACCTGGGATGGGACCGGCCGAAGCCAGGACGGGACCACCAGGAGCTAGTGTCATCTGCACACAGTGGCTGCTCAGCACAGCAATGGGAGGGGATTCTGCAGTTGTTACTGTTGGGAGCTGTTGTTCTGGGGATTTGCAGAACAGGAACATTACCTACGTCCAAAAACAACTCAAAAAAGAATGTGTCTTATCCAGCCTTGAACGGGTCCGGAAAGGGCTCATTTCAAGCTCCTCTCCATAGAAAAACGTGTAATGGACAAGATGTGCATTTACACACCCCTCCAAGGACCATGACACATCATCTCTGCTTTGCTTAGTTAAGTGGACAGTATTAATCAGTGTCCTGTGAATTCAGCAGGTTAACTGTAGTGTAACAGCCTCTCCTCAGCCTTGGGAATTTATGTCTAAATTTGCATTTTTTTTCTGTTTTCCAGCTTGTTAACATAGCCATGGCAAGATGCATCACTGTGGAAAACACCACTCTAGCTTTTGAGGCGTGCGATGTTAACAACAAGGTAAGGATACCCTGCGTACCGAGTCTGTTATACTCCTTTTAATGCACAGCGTAGAGCTCCTGAACCCCCCCACGGTGAGCGGCCCCCTCCCAGGAGCTAATGCAGTCCTTCCCACCGGGGGACATGCCAAAGGATGCCTGGGAGCAGCAAGGGGCAGGAGTTGCCTGTTTGCAAAGCCTGTAGCCAAGCAACAATCCCAGAACCATGAAATTCAAGTTTTATAAAGCCCTGAGCATGTGAGAATGGGGAGAAATGTGTAAGTACAGGCCAGTGTCCCGTGTGCCACTGCGGAACACCCAGCCGCGCTCTGTGGGTAGGTGGGAGGCAGCCGTGGTGGACAGCCTCTCCCTTTCTGTACAGGCAGCGTTTGTTAGGCAGCTCCCTACTAATTGCTCGCTGTCTGGCACGGGCCAGCCTGCGGATCACGGCCCCAGGCATACGGGGGGGTTCCCATTTGCAGCAAGTGCTGGGATGCAGCCAGGGGAGGTGGCAGGAGAGGTCTTCCCATGGTCACGGCTTTCCTCGTCCCCTGGTCCTGGGCGAGAGCAGGGGGAAGGCGAGAAGAGCCTCTGCCGGCTGCTTGCCAGCCTGGCCAGGGGAAGGCCAGCGGGTCCCAGCTCTCCCTCGTCCCTCCCCACAGGACCAAAAGTTCAACTACACCTGGCTGCGGCGGATCCAGCACGGAGAGCTCTGCCTCGCCCCGGCCGGCGCCACAGGAGCGCTGGGGCTGCGCCGCTGCCAGGGACGGAGCCGCAGCCCCACCTGGCTGCACAGGTCACTGGCCACCATCCAGCCGGACCTGGTAAGTGAAGTGCTGGTGGCCCGCGGTTCCTGGTTTGGCTCTGCATGCTGGTGTGCAAAATGATGGGCAGGGTGCACCCCATACACCAATGCTCTTGTCCCAGCTTTGCCAAATCTGTCTTGTCTTTTCACCTAAAGTTCAGCGTTGGTCCCCTGGCATGGGTCCCACCACCTTTCTCTGTGGGGACAGCGGCACACGCCCTGCGTTAGGCTCCATCCGTCCCAGTGATGTGCAGCCCGGTGCCCCGGCACTGTGGGCTGGGCCAGGGAGACGCCGGTCGTGCCGAGGCATTGGCTCCAGCAGAGCTCCACAGTAACAAAATGTCCCGGTTTTACATAGAAACCATCGATAGCACTTACAAGTACATGATTTGATATTGATTGTCATTCAACTCACAGTGGTTTTTTTCAAAGAAAACATGTATGAAAAGGAGAAGAATGGGTACTTACATTTATTACCTGCATTGCAAATAGCAAGAGAGTCACAACGGTATCTCTGTCAGCCTGGTGTAAGTAGTTGTCCAAAATGCTGTGAAATGGCATACTTTATATTTAAGAAAGAAATAGTCTTAATTTAAGAAAAAGAAAATGTAGCTATGTTATACACTCAGCATATTGACAAGTTCCCATTCTGCTTTAGTCTGAAAAAATAAAACTTTCAAAGCTAGCACGCCGCAGCGCCAAGGCTCACAAAGGCCAGGGTGTTTTGTGAAAAACAGATGAAAATTGTCATCCATTTAGGATTCCAGACAGCATTATCGGCATGCAGGGAGTTTTTGTCTCCTGTTCCAGCTCACCTCGAGACCCGAGTCAGGCGTGTTCGGCGTTCTCTGCTGGAACAGGGGCTGGGCAGAGGCAGCTGCTCCGTCCACAGCAGTGTCTGCCACCACCACTGTACCTGGGGACAGGCGGCCTCGGTCGATACGGGTGCATTAGCCTCGACCAGTGCCAGCAATAGGACGTCTGAGGAGCAGCTCAAAGGCTGGTGAATGCCAACTGAAGGAGTTAGGGTGCTTTTCCTTCTTCTGTTGTCACAGTCATTGTGTCGTATTGGAGCCAGCAATGTGCACTCACATTTCAGAAAGCCCCCTGCACCCCAGCAGCATGGGCAGCGGGGCGAGGGGGGGATTCTGCCCCTCTGCTCCGCTCTGTGAGACCCCCCTGCAGCGCTGCCTCCAGCTCTGGGGCACCAACAGCAGAAGGACACGGAGCTGTTGGAGCGGGGCCAGAGGAGGCCCCGGAGATGCTGGGAGGGCTGGAGCCCCTCTGCTGTGGGGACAGGCTGAGAGAGCTGGGGGGGTTCAGCCTGGAGAAGAGAAGGCTCTGGGGAGACCTTCCAGCCCCTGCCAGGCCCTAAAGGGTCCTACAAGAAAGTTGGAGAGGGACTTTTTACAAGGGCATGTAGTGATAGGACAAGGGGTAATGGCTTCAATGTGAAAGAGGGGAGATTGAGATGAGATGTGGGGAAGAAATTGTTTGCTGTGAGGGGGGTGAGCCCCTGGCCCAGGTTGCCCAGAGAAGCTGTGGCTGCCCCATCCCTGGAGGGGTTCAAGGCCAGGTTGGACGGGGCTTGGAGCAACCTGGGCTGGTGGGAGGTGTCCCTGCCCAGGGCAGGGGGTGGCACTGGGTGGGCTTGAAGGTCCCTTCCCACCCAAACCATTCCGTGATTCTATGATTAATGACGCGAAGTGAACTTTTGCCCCGACAACACTGTACATGTCATTTCAGGAGTATTTCATCTAGGTGTTAACGAATTGCTAATGCTAAGGAGTGACACAAAAATGTTACCTTTGGCAGCACTCGCAGCATCGCCTTGCTAACACATGGGTTAAGCAGATAAGGCCGAGCATATGTGAAAAGCAAAAGGATGGAGGTCACTCGGACTCTTCATTCTTTCATAATCCAGTTTACTGCCCCAGCATTTGAACTTCACTGCTGAATTACCTAACACCCTTTTCAGCACAGTCAATGGGCTTTGAGTTCATCAGCCAAGAAACTCCAAAATACGGAAATCAGTCTCCTGCCGTACGTTCCCCTGTATGGCAAACACCCTCTGGAGTGATTTCCTTTGCATGGTAGTTACCACTCGGACAGGGAGAGAACTAATCTTCCCATTTCCAGTGAATGAAAAGCCATGAAGCAGAGAAGGTACGGCCTGGTCCTGGCTCAGCAACACGTGCGGGCGTTGGATCCCACCCAAAATCTCTCTAGATCAGCAAAGAGATCTTACATATTAGGGAAATGCGAAAAAAGGGCACCCCATAAAGAATCAAGCTTTCTCAGTGGAAAAATAGAGCTGCTGCTGCATGAGTCGCGGTACCTAAAGCCCTCTCTCTCTCCCCTGCAGACGGACCACATCATCTCAGAGCACCTCCAGCAGCCGGCGTGCTTGGAAGTGGATCCCTCGCACAAAGCCCTGAGGGTCAATGCCTGTGACTCCGCAAATCCTTATCAGAAGTGGCAGTTTGGCAATTACTATGCAGACTGAAGGGAACACAGTTGAACCAG
This sequence comes from Fratercula arctica, assembly GCA_947846985.1. Taxonomy (NCBI): domain Eukaryota; kingdom Metazoa; phylum Chordata; class Aves; order Charadriiformes; family Alcidae; genus Fratercula; species Fratercula arctica. The sequence continues at coordinate 724,957 of CANTUZ010000008.1, read as the reverse complement.
AAACGCCAGGTTTTCATCTTGTGAATTCAGCAAGGACTTGTGAAGTCAGCTGTGCGACTTGTGACAGCAATTACAAAACTGGAAGTTCATTTCCAAATGATAATTGAAATTCCTAATTTAAACCAGCATATTGAGAGATCAGAATACCAAGAGCAGCGCATCTGGTTTAAAGATGTCTGAAACAGGTAGGCGTGTTCTTCCCTCACTGTGGAAGACTGGCAAAAACTCAAATAATTTTCTGTATTATTAAATGGAAATATTTTCTGAAGTCTCCCGTCCTACTGTAAACAAACCTCCATAAGTTCCTCCCGGACAACAGCATAAGCTACAGAAATACTTCCAGGGCTCTGTAGTCTATAAACAGAAAATCGGGCTGCTTGTTCTTCCCCAGCCTGAGAAATGGAAGTTTGTTGACCAGCGCATTAAAAAAATCCATCCGACATGCCCATGCTGGGTCTGGCCGCAGGATCCTGCCCTGTGGGACCCGTTGCTTCTGACAGATGAGTATCAGGGTTCCGTTAGGAATCAATTGCTTATCGAAAAAGCCTTCTTTTAATAATGGGAGGCAAATGTGGGTCAATAAGCCGCCCAGCACAGGAGGGAAACTGGGGGCTGCAGAAGAAGCAAGGAGCACGCCTTGCCCGTGCCCCGGGGACAGGGAGCACGTGTTCCCTTGTGTTGGTTGGAGGTGAGAGGAGCCGCCGGGCTGCCAAACTGGGACTTATCCTGCTTGCCGGCGGCATGCACCAGCACTCCTTCTCCCAGGGCGGCCGGGCTGTCCCCACCCTGGGGCTGGTGTGGCCCCAGCTGTGTCCCCCAGCCCCATGGCTTTTTTGGGGCTCCCCAGGGACCACTGCCGCTTTCCTTGGCCCCCGGCTGGCCGGGGCATGGGGTTGTGCTGGTGCCTGGGCCGGAGCCCCATGGTGCTTGGTGCAGCCCCAAGAAGCATCCCCCCCACCATGGTGGAGGGAGGGCAGAGCCCCCCGGCAGGACGTTTCGCAGCACAAAACTTCTACCCACCAATGCTCAGGATGGGTGAAAACACCTGCTGAACTCAGCGAGGGCTCTGCCCGGGAAGGGGCTGCAGAACACAAGCGGGTGCGGGCACACACCTTTTGTGGGGGCCCTCACAGAGGTGGACACGGGACCTCGCTGGCACCAGCCACTGCACAGCGGGGACAGCGCAGGGTGGCCGGGCTCTGCACACCAAAAGTCCCTCTAAACTTATCATCATGGGCACGTTTTTTTCCTTACTGTGAAATTTTTTATCTCCAAAAGCCATCACCAGTTTTTGAAGGGACACATTTGATAGGAAACTAAATTGAGGTCCAGGCTTGGTAACACCAGTGCATCCCGAGCAGGATTTCTTCCCTGGTTTCTGTTGGGAAGTTCCCGCAGTGAAGGCTGCTCCCCGTGTCCCTGAGGGGCAGCAGCACTTCTCCTGCTGCCCTGCGCCAGGCCGCGGGGCTTCTCCAGCACAAGCCTTCGGGGACGCACAGGACTGAGCATTGCGCTCCGTCCTCACGCCGTGGTTGACCGCATCTGAGCCTCCCGTGTTCACACAACACCTCATACCTCTCCTCCGGCCTTGCGGAATGCCCCGGCATGACATTACCTCTCACGTGGGGGATCAGTGCTGACAGCGTCTGACAGGCTGCGTCTGACAAAATATTGACTGGCCCAACAGATTTTCCCAGTTGGCTCCCACTCCAGCTGTCTCCCCGATTTTCTCTCCCTCCGTTAGCGCAGCTCGCCTGCAGTCACCATCAGAAAAATGACACAGGCGTTGTTTGTGCAGTCATCTTTTATCAGGAGCATGAATTTCAGCAAATTCTGTTTGCTGACATTCAATCACTTGTCACCGGGCAGGCACCCAGTGGTCATATGTCACGGTCACATCCCGTTGCCAGGCTTGTCACTCGCGCTCTGCTGCCCCGTTTGGGTAAATGCTCACTTCCACGTTGGTGTCTGTTGCTCACAGCCGGGAGCGTGCCTTGGGGCTGCCGGCAGTGAGCTGGGGCCCTGCCGTAGCACACCATTGAGGGGCGCTGGCATGGCACCGCACTGCCTTTGCTGCCAGAAACAAAAACGTTTTTTCTGTCCCACTCGGCAGCCGTGGGGATCAGCATCTCGCTGCTGCCCGCTCCCTCTGCCATCCCCGCCGGGGGCTTGGGGGCCGGGGAGGCTTTGTGGGTGTTAGGGAACGGAGGAAGCACCAGGGGTGGGAAGGTCCATGGCTGGGGACAGGGATGGGAGCTGCCATCGTCCCCAGTGTCGGCAAAGGGAAACACGCAGCTTTTCCGACCATGAACAAATGCCTCAGGAGCTGTGGGCATGGCACGGCGTGCTGTGCTGCCATCCATAAGTGCCCTGAATCGAGGTGGCGATGGTTGGAGGTCCTGTTTGTTTGATTTAATTAAAAAAAAATAGAGTTTCAAGAAAGGGAATAAATGATAATAGCTGAAGCTTCTTCCTCTGAGCCCATGTGTTAACTCTTTCTGACCAATTCAGGCCTTTCCAGGGACTCTCCTGCCCTAGTAACTGCCAGGGCAACCCCAAAACATCACCCCAGGAAGAAATGCTAAACCACCAATTTCCCCTGATTCAGGGTTGTGCTAAAAAGCCCCACAACCCTGATAAGCATGGCCCTATGTGCTAACGACGCCCGGGTAGCGCGCTATTAGTGCAGCAACGGCAACAGCCGGCGCGGGCTGCTGTGCCCTGCAGCTGCTGCAGGTGTTGTGGCAATGGGCATGTTTCTGCCGAAATGGTTTAATTCCCATTCAAGTTGGGCACACGGCGCTCCTGCAAACGCCTCCCACAGGGGAGATGATAGCCCCGCGCCGTGCTGCCCGGAGAGGGGGGAAAGGCATCTCGACCCTCCAAAAGGCCTCGATGTACCTTGAACCTGCCATCAGCCCTCATCTGGCTGTTCTCAGCTGATCAAGCTGTGCTTTCCAAGGAAGATAAAACACTCGTCCAAGTTGCTTGAAAGTCTCGGCGAGGCTCCACGCTGAGCTGGAAGCTGAGCCCACAGTACACCCAGCATCGCATCCCTGCGCTGGGAGGCTGGAATCTGGAATTCACCTGTCACCTAGGGTATAAGCCAAATGTTAAGCACTGTTACAGACAGACATATGATAAAAGGAGAAAAAAATCTGCCTTTTGCTAAAGCGAGCACAGGGCTCAGCCAGCCATGCCTCTCCCTGCGGTATGGACGGCTTCTCCTGCTGTCCCACACTGCTTAACAGAGGAGGCCCCGGAGATGCTGGGAGGGCTGGAGCCCCTCTGCTGTGGGGACAGGCCGAGAGAGCTGGGGGGGTTCAGCCTGGAGAAGAGAAGGCTCCGGGGAGACCTTCCAGCCCCTGCCAGGCCCTCAAGGGGCTCCAGGAAAGCTGGGGAGGGACTCTGGATCAGGGAGGGGAGCCATGGGACGAGGGGGAAGGGTTTTACACTGACAGAGGGGAGATTGAGATGAGATGTGGGGAAGAAATTGTTTGCTGTGAGGGGGGTGAGCCCCTGGCCCAGGTTGCCCAGAGAAGCTGTGGCTGCCCCATCCCTGGAGGGGTTCAAGGCCAGGTTGGACGGGGCTTGGAGCAACCTGGGCTGGTGGGAGGTGTCCCTGCCCAGGGCAGGGGGTGGCACTGGGTGGGCTTGAAGGTCCCTTCCCACCCAAACCATTCTGTGATTAAAGACAGCTGCATCACCAGCATGAGCCGGGTGTTCACCTCCCACCTGCCCAGCCCCAGCAGCTTTGTCAGAGCCAGCCGCGAGCACCCGCGTATCCTGCAGACCCTGACGGAAAGCGGGGACGGGCAGGTACGGCCCCTCAGCTCCTGCCTCACCATCATGTAACGCCTCAGAAACCCACCTTCTCAGCCACGTGCAGGGGTACACGCTTTAGCTCTGATTTTTATTCCGCTTTGGGTTTTTGTTGTTTTCTTCCCTATTGCTTTTTTTTACTTGCAGTAAAGCAAATTTGCTGTTGACTTTCAGAAGTGCAAGTGGGGCTGGACGGGGTGGGGGGGAGGCGGTGGCCACCAGCCCCCTCTCAACGGGCCTGCGAATACTCGCGCGGCGCTTGGCCACCCACAGCCTGAGCAGGTCACCGACAGCCGCCACAGCCGTCACGCTGTTGGGAAAAGTGTCGTCCTTGCAGGAACGGCTGCGAGAGGGGCGACAGGGGGCAGCTGGCCACGGGGAACAAACCCGCAGTATCAGTTCATACAAGCAAAGCTCTGAACTTCCACACGCCAAGGAGCGGATAAACAAGCCTGAATAGCACAATGAGGGCTGTCTCCAGTTTGTACAATACAGAATTGCCAGTTATTATTTTCACATTGCCAATAAATAATTGCCTTTATGTATAGAAGAAGAAAAGTCAAAACGATATTCAGTGTTGCTGGAGATGTTAAACTAACCCTTAAAAAAGCGCTTATGGCTGAAGGAGGCTCCTGCGGCTGCGGTCGGAGGCTGGCTTTGCTCCTACCTCCTCGCCCTTTGGCAGCTGCTCTCGGCGTTCCCAGGTGCTCTCTGGGCTGACGTTTGCAGAGCTCAGTCCCAACTCCAGGCAAACTTTTCTGTAAAATAGTTAAAAAAAGATCGCATCAACGTCGCTGTAGGTAAACAAAGGTTTGTAAACAAAACAAAGGTTTGTAAAAATGGAGAAAGGCTATGTTCCAATGGCAAAAAACAAATCATGCATAAAACTTGCCTCCTTTGAAAAAAAAAAAAAAATCTTTAAAATTTTGCGTCTAAACTTAGCGTGAAGAGTGGGAAGACAGGTGAGAGTCTAAACTGGTGGCATTCTGAAAACACAGATTTCTGGTAGTGGTCGGTTTGACGGGGTGAACACCAAAGCACGCGTGGGCACGTGCTGTGCAGGACACACGCCGTGTCTGAGCCGCTGTCCCCAGGCTGGCCCAGACCCCAGCTGTGCCGCTGCGCACAGCGCTGGTCACCCGTGCCACCGGTCACCTGTGCCACATCCCCAAAGGCATCCGGCCACCACCGCAGGAGGAGGGGCGGTGGGGATGTCGCCGGCGGTGGTTTCAGCTGGCTGCACCCCTGGTTTCACGCTACCGCCCAGGACGGGCGAGCTGGAGGGCAGCTCTGTGAGCCCAGCAGTCCCCGCTGTGTGTGACGGTGAGCTCCCCCCCGTCTTTATCTCCTGATACAGCCTTGCCCGAGCGATGGCCACCCGCGGTGGTCACAACGGGTGCGTCTGGTCGTGATGGCTCCATGGGCTCAGCGAGGTTTTGGGGGAACAGGTTACGACACGCCAGCCAGGGGCTGCCTGGAGCAACGCGCCCACCTGCCCCCAGCCCTGGCACCTGGACGAGGTGCGACCATGGCTATGGGTCAGGCATCCCACCCCATGGGCAGCCCCAGAGCCCGCTGAGCTCTCCTGCAGGGCAGCGGCTGCATGCCAGGGTCTGCCCCGGGCAGGGACACGCTCAAGGTTATTCCTCGAGATTCAGAGATTCCTGGACACAATGGAGCCTTGGTAAGTGGTTTATAGCATGCTAGACTTTGAAGCTTCACTAAGATTATATCTTATAGTGATTGTGCACATATATAATCCTTTAGACATAAGCCATTGCCCAGGTCTGGATGCAGCTCACCCAGACCCTGCTCTGAGAAGGCGTTTATAGAGCCAGGGGTGCTCTCCCAACCTCGGCCCGGCGGGAGGGTCTCCCTGACAGCTCAGGCTGACCCTGTCCTCTAGGCAGTCCATGGCCAAGTGTCCTTGCCATCACGTCTCGTTAAACCACTATCGAAATCGCTGGTTTCTATCAATAAATGCATCGCTGCTTCTCTCTTACGAGTGCGGTGCATCGCTCCGGCCACGGCACTGCGGTGCACAGGCGAGGACACGTCTGACGACACCCAGGCTGAGACCCATCCCCGCGGCCGGGGCCAGCGGGCACCAGTCCTCGCTGGTGCCGTCAGGAGCCCAGCCCACGTGGGGAGCGGCTGGGGGGCAGCGGGGCAACAGGGGCCTTGGGGCCTTTTGTAATTCCTGCAGGCCAGCATCCACCCGCCAACGCAAATCCCCCCCATCCCACCGTCACGGGGTGGGAATGGAGCTGGCTGTCGGTGCACCGTGAGACGCCAGCACGGACGGAGAGCAAAACAGAGCAGTGGCAAACAGTCGTCTCTTTTATTATTCTCTGAGCCGCGGCGCTGCCAGCCCATTGCCAGCACGGCTGACGGCATGGACCACCCGTCTGTCGGCACCCAGAGAAGCCCCAGCCGCTCCAAGACATCCTATTGTTCCCATACAGTTACAAAAGTTGGATAGAAAATGAGAGGGTAAACTTTAAATCAAATGGTATTATATTTAGCGAACTGATTATTTATTTTCCTGCACTATGGATGCCTCTGCCCGCTGTCAAAGCGAAGATGTTAAATTTTCACAGTGTATTATGAAATCATATACAAAACCGAAAAAAGCAGCAACCTCGTGTGTGAAGAGACATGTCTTGGGGGAAACAAAAAAGAAAAACCAAAAACCAGAGCGAACGCTCGGCTCGCTAAGCAATTCTCCACTTCAGTTTATAAGTGCATCATAGATTCAAATTCATCGATTCGTTGTTTGGTGTTTCCTTTTCTAATCCTCCGGTAGGAAATTGTGTTGTATCTGGAATAGCTGTGTCTGGAGATATCATTTTTTTTCCCCAGGCTGGGCTGCTCCCCGGGTTTCTCCGCCTGGGAGTTGCAGCCAGGGCTGGTGGGGGGAGACGGCTCCTTGCCGCTGCCTTGCTGCTGCAGACGGGACGCCTCGCCGTTCTCCTTCTTCAGTTCGATCACCTGAACTTCATCCTCTTCGGTGTCCTCCTCCTCCTCCTCCTCCTCCTCCTCCTCAGCCGCGTTCCCTCTCCCGTCGGCGCTAGCTGTGAGTGTCCCCGCCGTGTCCCCGCTGGCGCTGGCCGCCGTCCCCGTCCCCCCGCTGCCCGCAGGCGTCCCCTCGCTGCCCGGCCCTGCAGGACACAGAGGGCAGTGGGTGAGGACGGGCTCGGCACCGCCGTTGTGCCCCGTCCTATGTGCTTCTTGCTGCAGCATCGCTCGTGGTGACTCTCCAGCCACTGCCCCCGCGGCACCCACCACCTCCCTCCCCCCGGTGGGGGTGCCCCCCCTCTCCAGCTGAGCCCCGTCACCGGGGACGCTGGTGGGTGCTTCAGAAAGGCTTCCTGCGTCCTCAAACCCACCCCGTAAGGCCGCCTGCCCTTGCGTTCTGCCCTGCCCACCTGCCGTTCCACCTTTCCCAGGGAGCCCTCCCGCCACCCTCCTGTCCCAGCGAGGGGCCGCAGCTGGCAGTGGTGGAGCCTGGGGAGGGGAGAGCGGCACGGCCTGTTCCCCCCACCCCGGGACCACTGTGCCCCCCCGCAGGCACCGGCTCTGCCCTGCCCTCTCGGACACAGCCTGGCAACCACCCCGCTGCCGGGCCTTCCCAAACAGCTTCCCAAAGGGCTTCCCAAAGGGCTTCCCCGCCACGATCGGGCTCTGGCCTTGGGCAGGGGCTGCGCTCCAGGGGACAAACTCGCCGGGGGTCCCGTCTCCCGCAGCTGGCTCTGCCCGCCGTACGGGGCGGGAGGGAGGGATGGAGGGAAGGAGGGATGGAGGGAGGGAGGGAGGAAATGGATAAAAGGATGGATGGAGGGAGGGAAGGATAGAGGGAGGGAGGCATGGAGGGGGGAGGGATGGAGAGAGGGAGGGAGAGAAGGAGGGACTGAGGAAGGGAGGGAAGGATGGAGGGAGCCGCTCTGCAGGCAGAGCCCTGCGGCACCCAGCGCACAGGGGACCCTGGCACAGCCCTCCTGGGACATGTCCCTCCTTCGGGGGTGGCCGACCAGGCTGGGATGGCTGTCTCCCTTTCGTCCTGTTTGGCACGTCGCTGCCCTAAATTATGCTTTAGTGTCACAACAAATGGTCTATTCAGCATTTTGCCTGTGGGGTCCTGAGTATTAATTAGACTAAATTGGTTAGGTCCTAAAAAGCTGCCTGCAATTTAGAGATAAAGTGCTTGTGGCTGGGGGGAGCAGGGGGGGGTGACTGCAAGATTGTTTAATAGGTTTTATTGTGCCCTCATAAAGCAACACGGCTGGAATATGGATGGCAGCTCGAAGCAGGAAAGGCTCCACCATGATTCACCTCCTCACACCCTATGCAGTTGCTGTGAAATATTATTTTGCCCGTGAAAAATGTTTGTATATTTTTCCCTTCTCTTACTCAAAGCAAAGTTTCTCTTTCCAGGGCATGGCCCATCCATCTTTTAGAGCTACAGTCAATGCCTTTGCCAGGACTGCGACAGCTGCTCTGGGTTGTTAACCTGCTCCGCGCCGAGGAGGGGTTGGTATTTCTGTGGCAGCTCACTGCAGAAAATCCCAGCTCGTCGTGGCCAGGCGGGTGCGTAAATGACAAGAGGGCTCCAGCACAGCCAGGTTTTGGGGCGCCGGGGCAGAGCCGGCCGCCCTGAGCCGCGCCGTGACCCAGGGGAGTGATGGGAGTGTCAGTAGCCCCCGGCCCAGCCATCCCTCGTCCTGTGGCTGCCAAACCCGGCGAGCCGGGATGAGCCCGCGGGTGGGAAATGTGGACGGGCAGCAATGCTGAAAAGCCACCCGCAGAGAGACGGACCTTCCCTCCTTTAATAATACTCGATAAAATACTGCTCCTTTTTGGAGGAGCAGCTGCATTTTGCACAGTACAATTACATTCATCAGTCTGTGTATAACTCGCACCCCGCTCCCGCAGGAGGCAGCCGCGAGGTCCAGCCTCGGCGACAACTGATTTTTACCATTTTCACCCAGGAACAAGTAGAGAGAGCCCCAGCAGCAGATGTTTAGGAGAGCAATTTTCTGCTAAGTACTTGCGCATCAGGGGGATTTAGACATTCCGTGAACCAGGCAGGAAGAGAGTTTGGGTTTTGAGGCCACCAATTTTTGCCTGACAGCCTCGCAAGGTCCCCCTCTGAGCTCCCCTGTGTGGAGTAGAAGATGCAGCATCTCCCACGCTCCAGGGCTGCCAGAGACCCCCTGCTCAGAGACCTCACAGTGCTCCGATACCCCACGGTCACAGCGATACACGCAAGCCTCGGGAAGAAAGGTCCCAGCCATGTTTCCTGAGGTGCAGCAACTCTACGGATGAGAAATTAGTCCCTGCTCTCCAGAATATAGGGTCTGGCCAAACTTAAAAAAAAAAACTAACCACCTGTAGGTGATTGTCTTTGGAGACTACTCATTGCTATGCTTCGGGAACACCTCACCTCACGCGGCATTTCCCATTACCTTCCTCCGATCCCTGGCCGTCGGTCCCCATGTCCTGGGCATCAGCTGGTCCCTGCTGTAGTGTCCCACCATTCTCCTCTGGCTTTTCTTTGGGAAATACAAAGCATAAGAAATGGACTGGTGGAGCAGCTAGTGACAATAATTAGGTTTTAACAGTTGCAGAGTGGCAGCAGATTTTCAAAGCAGATTATGAAATTGCTTGTTTCTTTAGTCACGTAGTTTTCATCGCGGCTGGTGTACCTGCTAGCTCAGATTTGTCCCAAATTCTGAATTACTCTGAGTCACTGTTATAATGACCATAGGTTAGGAATTTTGACTAATATATGTAGCACATCCTGTTAGTCATAAGGCTATACATAAAATCGAACTTTTCTCTCCAAAGACTTAAAGAAAGGCACTAGTAGTTTACCTGCGCATTGCTTCTCTCCACCACAATCCCCACGAACTATGTCTTCTGCCAATGAATTTCTATTTTCCTCCTGATTTTCCTTTGCAGGAGGAGGGTCGGGGCTCGTTTCTGCATTTATATAAGGAACCGTTCCAACAGATTTCGCTATTTCATCAATGATGCCGATGACCTGGAGTGGGCCCTTCTCCAGGGGTACGCTGCCGTTGCACTTGGGCATGGGGGATGCTGCTGGGACCTCTTCTGTCATGCTTAGAGCCGTGCTGCGCCACGCCGTGCCGCCGACCGGGGCCGTGCACCGCCGGGGCCCTGCTCCTGCACCCCGGGGCAGGGAGCGATGCTCCTCACCCCTTCTCCCGGGGGTTTGGTCCCTGGGCAACGGTCAAGGCGCGTCTCCGTGGGCGCTGCGGCAGAGCCGGGACCGCGGTGGCACCATCAGCTGCGCCGAGGGCTTGCCCGCGGGCTCTGGCCACGGGGCGATCCAATCAGCACCGCGCTTGTTGCTGAGGCTGGTCCCGTTGCATAATTAAATGCACCATTTTAATTTACATAAACAAACAATCTGTAGCAAGGAAGCTTTTGTGCTGGCGTGGAGAGCGGGTCGTTCAGCATGTCAGCTCCACCGTAATAAACAGAGATTTTGTACTCGGGGCACAATGGCCCTTTGTGCCCCCGCCTGGTCACAGGGACGAGGATTGTTCTGACCCCTAATCCCCGGAGGGTGACCACCTTCCGCGGCGCTGCCACCACCTAACCCGCTTAACATTCCCCATGGGGTTTGTGCCGATAAACCCCGCCGTGCTGCCGGCCGGACAATGCGGGCATTCTGCGCTCCTCGGGAGCAGAGGGGCCGGTGGGGAGGGCACATGCCCCGCACACGGCGCCGTGCCCCACGCTGCCGTGCAGCCCCAGCCCAGCCACGGCCGACAGATGCCCGACATCTGCAACGCCCTGCACAGGGAGACGTGCCACGAGGGTTCAGCCCTGAGGGCAGAACTGGGAGGTGAAAACCAAAAGCACCAGCCAAAGCGATGTTTTGTGACAAGGTGTGAACCGAGGTGTCAGGTCCCAAAGGCTGAGCCAGGCAAAGGGACACTCGCCCCTGCTGAGACCCCCAGCGCATCCGCTCCCATATAGCACAACCCCTGCTGCAGAAGCAGCTTCTGGCCACAGCACAGAATCCCAGAATCCCAGAGAGGCCGGGGTCGGCAGGGACCCCTGGAGATCATCCGGCCCCAGCCCCTGTCAGAGCAGGGTCCCCCAGAGCAGTTGGACGGGAACGCGTCCAGGCGGGGTTGGGATCTCTGCGGAGCAGGAGACTCCACACCTCTCTGGGCAGCCTGGGCCAGGGCTCGGGCACCCGCCCAGGAAAGGAGTTTTCCCTCCTGTGGAGATGGAATTTCCCGTGTCCCAGCTTGTGCCCGTTGCCCCGTGTCCTGTCCCCGGGCACCCCTGAGAAGAGTCTGGCCCCATCCTCTTGCCCCCCGCCCTGTAGCTCTTGCTGAGCATTGATGAGCTCCCCTCTCAGCCTGCTCTTAGCAGCAGAAACTCTCTTTAAAGGGATACAAAAGGAGCAAGGGCTGAGATTAGCACTGACATCAGTGGTTACCAGTGGGACGTAAAGCCAGCAGGAGCGAGAGGGGAAGGTTTCCCAGAGGGAAGCAGGAGGATCGCCCCAGCCCCAGCAGCAGCACAGCATTTCCCGACCGCAGCTGAACTCGCCTCAACCCTGGTGCCCAAAGCCAGGTTTACGTAAGAGTGTAATCTCCTGCTGTGAATGACTTTTTGTGTTCGTACAATACAACATTTTTGATATCTTTAGGCTTTAGGAGTTGGAAATCCTCTTGTCGACTTGATTAGGAATGGACCCAAAGCCTTCCCGCTGGTTTTGTTCATCTGTGATTTTGCATTTTGAAATCAACAGCCTCTTATCATTGTTATGAAAATGACTTTGGTGTATTTGATTTATAAAATCCATCTTTTGCTGGAAAAATTTATCCAAGAAAAATGGACGATGATGTTTGGACATGAGTTGCCAACACGCAGCAGTCGGTGCTCCCAGGAGCAGCAGCCGGGTACCGCCATGGGCTGACGGCCGGAGGAGGGAAGGTTACTTTCTCTTCTTATCAAGATATTTCCACATCCCCGAGATAATCCAAAGGGCCCTGCAGGTGATTTCTGGTTTGACAGGTCCTGTTTCCCTTGTTGTGGAAACACCATCGACAAAGGTTTCACGGCTGGGACTGGCCTGAGCATCCCTGCTGTGCCGTCACCTCGGGCTGTGCCCCTGAGGGTACCCGGGAGAGCCGCGGGTGACAGCGGCAGTGCCGATGGCCGCACCGTCACCTCGCTTTGTGCAGGCAGCCGTGGGGACGTCCCCCTCTGGCCCCACATGGGCCACAGGCACCAAGGCAGAGCAGGGACACGGCCATGGCAGGGGCAAGGGGCCACGGCCACCCCAGGACAGGCAATTCACCCCGCTCGGTGCAGCCGGCACAAATCCTGCTCAGCATGGGGCAAACTCCCAGCCAGGCTTCACATTTGAAAATAGCTCAAATAGCCCAAAAAATAACCCAAATAGCCAAAAAAAATAACCCAAATAGCCCAACTATTTCACATTTGAAATAGCCCAAAGCTGAAAACACGGCACCAGGCTTGGCAAGCATGAGCCCTGCTGGCCTGGGAGCCGGGTCAGCTCCCGCGGGGATGGGGACAGGGATGGGGACAGGTCCCAGTCCCATCTCCCCAGGGACCTGCCTGCCCGACTTCTCAATTGCAAGAAGATATTGGAACAATTTGAGGTATTTCCTGGTGCCATCTATTGGTTACACAACCAGTCCTTGACAATACACATCTTCGCAAATACGCACCTCGTGGTCGAAACATGATTTGCATGAATCTATTATAAATCATCTTCAGTGCGACCTTTAACGCAGGAACTTTCTGTTCGAGCCATCCTTTGCTGAAATTTCGGAAATAGCACCTGGGATTTCAGAGGCTTTGGGGCACAGCAGGGGTTTGAGAGCCAGCGAGGTAAATCAGCAGAGCCCCAGCAATTCCAGATCACCCAGGAATAGGAAGGGGCCGCCACGGCAGGGCGTTTGCAGGGTGTTTGCAGGGTGTTTGCAGGACTCTGTAGGCTCCTCTGTCATTAACACTCTGCTCTGCTCCCGGATTTCTGCTCCAGTCCCAGGTTTCTGGGAGCAGCTGGTGCCCAGGGCACACGCACACCACCCACGGTCGCCCAGCAGCCCTAGAGCAGCAGCTGCGCAGCCCAGGGTCACCACGGGACATGCAACGCCACCCAAAAGCCGGGCAGGACGACAGGCATGGTGGGACGGGAGGCAACCGTCCCCGCCACCCCGCACAGCCAGGAGGGATTACATGTCACTTGAACACCCAGAGAAAATCTCCTGTGGATCATGTCAACAAGCTGCAATCAAGCATTTCAATTATTGTTCAGCCTGGAGAAGAGAAGGCTCCGGGGACACCTAATGGCAGCTTTCCAGTTTCTGAAGGAGCCTACAGGAAAGCTGGGGAGGGACTCTGGATCAGGGAGGGGAGCCATGGGACGAGGGGGAAGGGTTTTACACTGACAGAGGGGAGATTGAGATGAGATGTGGGGAAGAAAATTGTTTGCTGTGAGGGGGTGAGCCCCTGGCCCAGGTTGCCCAGAGAAGCTGTGGCTGCCCCATCCCTGGAGGGGTTCAAGGCCAGGTTGGATGGGGCTTGGAGCAACCTGGGCTGGTGGGAGGTGTCCCTGCCCAGGGCAGGGGGTGCCACTGGGTGGGCTTTAAGGTCCCTTCCCACCCAAACCATTCTATGACTCTATGATTTCCATTTTGTCAGCAAGATAAATACTTTTTGTCTATGAAAAAACATACCTTGGGATTCCTCTTCTGTAGAAAATTTCAGAATTTCTACTTTTCACCCAGTGGAGGGATGAAAGGAAAGGCAGAAACACAGGCGTTCCCCTGGCAGATCTGTCGGGCACCAGCCTCCCGTGTGTCCTCGGGGCCGGGATGCTGCTGCCGCTGCTGCCGCCGGTGGTCCCGCTGGCCACGCTGGGCTTCAGCGGGGAGCTGCAGGAGGGCAGCGTGCTTCCTCTGAAAAACAGGACTGCATGCCAGAGTCATGCAGCAAGGGCACGCTCATTACAAACCGTGGGCACATGCAGAGAAATCCAAGTTTCGATAGTGTTAAACATAGGCAGCTGCGGCTTTCTTCCTGGCAGGTGCTGCTCACGGAGCCCGAAGGGACCGCTGAGGAGGGAGAGCAGCTCCCGCCTGCTTGCGGCCATTTGCCCGCACAAGTTGTTCTCCCCAGATCGTCCCCAGGAGCCGAGGGGACACACGTCACCCCCAGGTCACCAAAGTGACGGGGAGCCTGGCAGCTGCTGGGATGCTGCAGCATCCCCAGGGGTATTTTTAAGCAAGCAGAGCTCATAGCTGGACTTGAAAAGGGAAAAGTAACTGCGGGTTCCTCCCGCCGCAGGCAGCTATTTATAAACAGAGCTGGGCAAAAACACCTCTCAAGGCCAGGAAAACATTTAATTTGCACAAACCTGAGGTGGTATCATTTCTGCCTCTTTAAGCTCTTAAAAAAAGAAAAAGCCGGTACTGAGAGAGCCAAACCTTATGGAAGCAGGTCGGGCTGCGGCGCTCTCGCCACACAGAGCATCGTCAGAACAGCCCTGCTCTCTGCTCTCACTTCCACCCGCGCTGGAGTCGCTCCCGTCCCCATGCACCCGCCGGTGCCACCGGGGCATTTCTGGGCACTGCAGCCCGGCCTTGCTCACGGCAGCGACACGGCATCGCTGTCCTCTGCCACAGACCACCAGCTCTGCGCCAAGTTTGCAAGGCCTCAGTGCCAGGGCTGGTCGGATGGGCTCGCTCCGGGCTTCAAGGGCTGGGTCTGGCTGCGGTGGCAATTTGTCACCCACCGGGTGAGTTTGCTTTACTTTTGCTTAGCGGTGTGTGGCACAGCCATAGTTCTGTGCAGTAACAAGCAGCTGGTCTGTGCTGGGAGCACAGCAATACCTTCTTGGCTCTATCTATGTATAAGGTGTGTTTGCCTTTTGCCCGGCAGCGGCAGGCAGGACAGACCCAGGCACCCGCCATAGCGACCTTTCGTGATCTTCTTCTCAGTGCTACGAAAGCTGGGTGCAGCACATGAAAACTCCTAAAGCAGCTGCGTGAGAAAGGAAACGTTGGGTGCGAAAGCAGAACTCAGCTGAGCAGGATGGCGCGAGGGAAGGCAGAGGTGCAGCCACCCCTGAAAAGTGAGCAGAAATGGTGGCCGGGGGGAGAGCCACCCGCTCCGGCACAGTGACACGGAGCAAAGCCCAGGGCAAGCAGACACAGAGGAATGCAGGGACTCCTCACATATTCCAGCGGCTTCCAGGGATGCACCTTTAATCTGCAAGGGATGAATTTTCGCAGGATACTACAGCCTTGAATGATTTTCCACCAGATTTGAAATGTTCCCAGCAGAAGCCACGACCTGTTTCATGGCTTTGTGGAAAAAAAGTTCCACAGTAGAAATTGCAGGCCAAGAAAGCCCAGGAAAAAAAAAAAAAAAAAAGAAAAAGAAAAACACACAAAAAAAACCCACAAACCCCTGGGATGCTGCAAAGGTGACAAGGCAAGGGCCAGGCTGGCCGGAGGGCTGCGAGCCATGTGGGGAGGTCCCAGGGCAGCCGCAGAGGCACCTTCCCCAGCGCCCAGAGCTTCTGCTGCTGAAGCACAGAGGGTTCGCCAGCGCCGGCAGAGACGCCGCAGCTCACGCCGTGCTGTGCTGAATCAGGCCAAAAGAGTTCGGGCCCAAATACTCCCCTCACCTCAAGTGGGCTTTGTGCCTGCGTACTGCTGACCCCGGGCTGAGAGCCGTGGCTGTGTCTTGCCTGTATTTGGCTCTTGAGTTCAGGGAGGGTTTGCCTGGATGTGGACATGGGGTAAGACCCAGTTAAGCAGTTCAGAACCCTTACAAGGTCAGGCTCAATAGCATTCAGCAAATTACTAAAGTTTTAAGTTTAAAAAGGAATTGCACCCTTCAGAGCAGCCGCGCTTCTTTCTGCAGTAAACTCACGTTGGCCCCATTATCCTCGGGGGATAAGAAGAGGAAAGGTAAACCCCCGGCTGCTAGGGAATGGAGCAAACCCTGGAGGACCCCACGATCCCTGAGCACACCTCCTCCATGGACAGTCAGAGCACCTTCCACACAGGTCGCTCGGCGCCGCAGCCCCCTGAGCCCCGGAGTCCCCACGCAGCACTGCCCTGGCGCCCACCCTCCCCTGGCCCAGTGTCCCCCTCCAGCCACACTCTGCGAGGACAGATGCCGTTTTAAAAGAGCTTTCTGGCCCGTTTTGCTCTCTGAGCCGTTTGGTTTGCCCGTCAGCTCCTCCCAGCCCACAGAAGGCTGGGGCATGGTGAATCTCGGCACCGGACGCAGACACCCCGCCTGTCACCCACATCCTGTTTGTCATCGTGGCCGTCAACATGTCATGTCGTTGTCTCGTAGCAAAGCATGCTCTTGCTGCTGCTGGAAAAGCATCGTTTATTTCATCCCTCTTAAGGCCTTTCTTAAGCTCGTTGGGTGTCCAGGCTCCTTCAGCCTTTCCACACTGCAAGCAAGCACATATCTCCCAAGGTGTGTCACATTAACCGTCCATACCAAAAGCAATCACTGCCTTGGACCATAATGTTGCATTAATTTCCACCAGAGACGCAGCCTTAGGGAACAGAGTTCACACGGTGTTTTAAACCCCCTTTTCCCCCTCTATAGCGCAAGGCAGAGGGTGCAGGCTGTGACCAACGCACCCCGGCCAGCCCCACCTCCGCCTCTGGGTCTCTACAAACCCGCTGCAACGAAGACAAAATGAGACTTTAATTACGGAGCTATAGGGGAAAAGTGAAGCAGTCCCCAGTCAGGCTGACACACTTCCATCGGTCTCTGCGGATCAGCCAGCCCACACTCCTCTGCCCGGCTTTGGGCCTGCGCTGACCGTCCCCCCAGGGGAAGAGTCCGCAGCACCGCTGGGAAAAGCTTCAACCCCCC
Organism: Fratercula arctica; assembly: GCA_947846985.1. Classification (NCBI taxonomy): domain Eukaryota; kingdom Metazoa; phylum Chordata; class Aves; order Charadriiformes; family Alcidae; genus Fratercula; species Fratercula arctica. The sequence goes on along the minus strand of CANTUZ010000008.1, from coordinate 708,208 downwards.
ATCAGACGCCTCGGGCCAGGAATAGTTTGTCTCTGGCACAAACGCATGCAACAGCCCTGGGTCCTTGGCCAGGTAGAGCGAGGAGCAAGGCACCTCGGCTACCAGCAGCCACATGCGGCAACGAGCCAGGCTTTGGGTGGCTGGAAATGTCCCCGCGTTTCTGCGGCGATGGGGATGGCTCTGCCCTGGGTGACAGCCCGGCACCGCAGCCCGGTGTCCTGGCTGCAACTGGCGGAGGTTAAGGCCCCTCTCTGTGTGGGGGTTTGTGCTCCGTGGGGCACTCGGACACCCTCCACCAGATCTCCTGGCTGTTGTGCCCACAGTTGCTGTTGGACACCCATACATCTGCCTTTACCTCCACAGTTTCTCCAAAGAGAAATCATCTCTACTTTTTTTTTTCTCCTTTCAGCTGGCATTATCGGCAAAGAAAAGTAAAACTCTACCTTGAGACAGCAAATCACAGGCGAAAGAACGGGCGTCTCTCAATGAGGTGCAGAGCCCAGAGCAGCGCCTGCAACGCCCCAGCCCGGGCTGAGGGGCCGGAGCAGAGCCCACCCCCGGGTGGGGGGAGCCGCTGGCAGAGGGGCTCGGGGCTGAGCTGCGGGCATTGGGGTCAGCAGCGCCCACAGAACTTCATTCCCACACGCAAAAACCTCGCGAGCTGCTCTCCTGGTTGCCCCCCGGCTCTCCCGGGGACTTGCTGTATTACCATCTACTTAATCCTTTTAAGAGAAATTACAGACGCCAGTAGAGATTCTGCTGCCTTAGATGCTGTTCATTAATGCTGTTCATTAATGCTGTTCATTAATTAGAGAAGTATTGGGAACGGGTTGTTTTCTTTTGGGGTTCATCTCGGAGGGAAGCTATTGGGTTTAGCCTGAGGTTTCTGAAAAGACCAGGAAATCCTGCCACATCAGGACCTGGATGGTAAACAACCGCATGGCTGCTGGGTCAAAACACAAATGAGTCACACAAGGTGTTTAAATTATATTTAAAATTCTTCCAATTGTATTTGAAAAACATAAGTAGGTTGCTTGGGCTGAACAAACAGCCTATTTCTGTGTCGCCTGAGTGGGGACATAAAATTTCTCTTTTCCTTCACATCTATGCCCATATTTAATAAATCACTTCACATAAACCATCAAGTTAATCTGACTGCCTGAAGCCTCTGCTCCTGCCGAAATGTGAACAGCTCAGGATCTCCCAGCCGACGGGCAGTGGGAACACCAGCCGAGGGGCAGCTCCTGCCGCCCCGGGCGCGCAGAGGGACGCGGTCCCAGCACAGCCCTCTCAGATGTCCCCAGAGTGTGACCTGCCACCGTGTCCAGGTGCAGGACAATCCTGCTCGTCCCTGCGGGACAATCCTCTGCCTTTACTTCTCTCGCCTTAGAGAGGTCAAATCAATCTGAGCTATTGTTACATCACCGTAAGTGGACAAGTATTTTCTCAAATCTGGTAAAATTCTGGCCAGCGCTGTGCCCTCCAGGGGAGCGGCGACACCCTGGCACGCCAGGGACTCTTGCCGAGCTGTAACCATGCAGAGTGCGCCGTTCCTGGCCGGCACTCCCGAGAAGAGCCCGCAGAGCTGCGCTGGGAAATGGGGGACACGGAGAGACCCCCTGCCCGCTCCTTCCCTATGGCAGCCACCGTCCCCTCACCTCCCCCTGCGCCCCGCAGACCCACACTCTGAGCCTGTGTCCCCGGGGAGGGCTCTTGCTGGGGGCCTCCAGCCTGTTTGCCCCCTGGCCCACCGCCACCAGTGCCCCCCCCACGTCCCTCGCCTCCAAGACGGGGGTGCACGGTGATGGGGCACCCGGCCCCGCACACCCCCAGCTGCTCGGGGCAGCCAGCGCACAGGCACTGGCACCACCAAAGAGCCGGGGGCTGCCAGCATGCTCAGGAGGGTCCTCTGCTCCAAATCCCCGCAATGAGAGAGGTTTGGCAGGACGTGGGGCAGTGGCCACTGGCAGAGATTGCAGCTGGCCGCATCACAGCCGGTAAACCAGGTTTTCGCAGGGCTTATACAACGGCTGCTAAGAGATGCGATGGCGGCTGGTGTTCATCGAATCATAGAATGGTTTGGGTTGGAAGGGACCTTAAATATCATCTAGTTCCAACCCCCTGCCCTGGGGAGTCACTATGGATGCTGGCAGCACGGCTGACCAGGGGAACCCATCCCTGCTTTGGAGACTGGGAAGCGGATGGTGGAGGTCGCCCTTTCTGTTCTGACACACGTATCGAGCGCGCATGTCCTGGAGCGGTGGCCGTGTCTCAGGGCAATGGCCCTGCACAGGCCGGCGTGGGCACCCCCACAGTCAAAGGGCCGGTGCAGGTCCTGATGGCCAGTCCCACAGTCAAATGGCCAGTGCGGGTTCTGATGGCCACGTACATGCCGGGGAAGCTGGCAAGTGGGCTCCTGGCCCACTCCTGCACACCCACCTAAATCCCCCACCGCAAACCACGGGCAAACCTCTGCCCCTCATCTCAAAACGCTGCTGCCCATGGGGGGTCTCTCTGTCGTACAGTCTGGGCTCCATCCTCTCTCTAACGGGACTCTGTCACTGGTTTCAGTAGAAGCACTTTTATTAAAGACCTTTGGAAGACTATGCCTTCGGTAACAGGAAATAAATAGCTATCAATTTTGCATTCATTTAAAAACTGTTACTAACACTAAAGTACACTGAGGAAGTTCTGCAAAGGTTCTTCACATTTCAGAGCTAGTCATTTTTCACATTAATGAAGAGGTCCATGGTGTGCTCTGATTGAAAATTAAAATAATTAAAAACCCCCAGGGCATTTTAAATACCATCAGTCCTGTTGTGAGGTTGTGTGAGGAGAGGAAACAGGCCGTGCCACCGCGTTTCACCCACCGCGTGCTCCTGGGCGAGCTGCTGCCCTCGGTCCCAGCCCACGCAGCCGTCCCCTCTGCAGAGACCCAGCCACCGCGGATGACACATGCCTTGTCACACCCGACTTTCTTCCTCTTCCACCGCCCGGTGAAGGCCTGGAATGAATTTCAAAAGGTGCTTTCGGACACTGGGTCGCCTGCTTTTCCGTGGGAGGGTCCCAAAACTACTGCTGCTGCCGCCCTCCCAGAGCGGGGACATGGACCCGCTGCTGGCCAGGCTGATGCTGCGGTTCCTGCGCAGGGACGACCTCCCGGCAGCGCCCTCCACGTCCCGTGGGAAGAAGCAGTCATCGTCCACGCTGGACTGGCGGCTCAGGCTCTCCGCGGCGGAATCCTCGAAGGCGCCGCTCTGGCAGAAGCTGTCCTCGCTGCCCAGAGTCATGGAGCTCAGCCGGCTGCGGGAGCTGCTCTCGCTGGAGAAGCGAGGCTTCCTCGGAAAGAGGGGTCCCGGTGCGTCGCAGCCACCGAGCAAGCCGGACTCCTCCAGCTCCAGCGCGCCCAGCAGAGCGTTGTCGTTCACCTCCCCTGCAAGCAGAAGCCGAGGAGGAGCGTTATTCATGGCTCCAGGATGCCCGTGCCCTGGTGGCACAGGGGACATCGTGCCCAGCATCTCAGCATTCCCGTCCCCCCCTGGGCAGCCGCTTCCCAGCTGCGGGGTGCTCTCTGCCCCCGCCATCCCCCACAGGCAGAATCAAAGCTGCTCCTTGGGCAACCCATTAAAAAACCAACCAAACGGATCTCGCTCCTGATAAGTCCAAAATAAGGATGGGGAAAAACTTTGCAACCTACATCAACCCCTTTGCTAGAACTCATGCAAAAGAGCCTTTGCTCTGCATCAGTCAAGCAGCGTCCAAATTCATTACTCCCGGAAAAAAATACTTTCCCGGGGCCAGCCCCATGCCTTCATTAACAGGGGCAAAGGAAAGCAAATGAGAATCAGATTAGAGAATTCTCTTTACTGATCGGAGCGCGTTTCCGCAGGAGGACTCGGCAGCGCTGCGGTTTCCGACCCGGAAAGGAGGACGTACCGTGCAGCAAGCGCCGTTCCTGTGAGAGCAGGCAGCGCAGCTCCCCCCACTTCTGCTGCAGCGTTTGCTGTGGGGAGAAAAGGGCTCCGTCACCACGTGCTTCCGCAGAAGCATAAAACACTTGTAGAGAAAACAGAGTATCTAGAAAGTACAGGTCGCCTACAGGAAGCACTTGTACCTTCTTACTGAGACAGCTTTCCCGGAGTTTGCTAGCAAAGTTCTTCCAGAAAGCACAAGCCCACCTGTGCCCTGGGGCTTGGGCTGAGGTGCTGTACACCTCTGATGTGAGAAGCAGAAGCCTGGCGACGGTGCTGCTCGCCTCCAGCCCACGGGGCAGACACCAGCCCCCCGCACCCCTGGAGCCGCCGGCCGGGAACGGGCACCCTGCTCCTCCTCCGGGCTCCGGCGGCGCAGCATGGCACGGCTCTCGTCTGCGCTAGCTGGCCTGACAACCTCAAAGGTGCCAACAAGTTCCGACCCCCATGCCAACCAGGAGCAACAATTTTCTTCCCCTCTGTTGCACATCAGCTTTTGAGATAACAAATAAACCTGATTCAAAACAAGAAGACCAAAACGCAGGTGGACCTGCAGCTGGAGACAGTGGCAGTGGGCACTTCCCCAGTAACCTGCATGGACCCGCTGCTCCTCAGGCACGCAGCCGGATGGCCTGGCAAGTGGCACGTTTATCCACCCAGACTGACCAGACCAAGCTCACGTGGGCAATCCTGCTATTGCATTCACACTGTTTCTCTTTTCCCCATTTCGGAACAATCACTCACAAACTGAAGACCATGGTCCGCTGCAGGATGCCCTGCATGATGCGCCGGGGACACCCAGCGAGCCCCCAGCCCCCCGCAGAGGCCGGGCAGCCCCCAGCCACAGGAGGGGGTGGCACAGAGGGTCTGCCTGAGGTCCCTCACCCTACCGAGCAGAAGCCATTTATGAGGGCACCGGGAAACCAGCCTTTTCCCACCTGCTCTTCTTGGGAAATCCCTTCCTAGTGCATTTGGACACGCTCTGGCAGAGGGCTGGTGCAGGGCGCGGGTCCCTGCTTGCGGCTGGGTGCCCGTCCCACTGGCACGGCAGCGGTGGCAGGGAGGGGACCGTGTCCCAGCTGCCATCCCCCGTGTGGGCTGTGACACCAGGGCAGGACACGTGTGTGCAGCCACACACCAAATGCGGGATGCTGAGCGCTCGCAGGCACGGCACCGGGGCGCTGCGGTCACAGGGGTTTGCAGTGACTGGGCACACCCTTCAGTAAGGGACCAGAGACGGTGACAAACACGAGGCACCAGAGACACTTGCAGACGGAATCAGGTTCCTTGCGCTGCAGCCACGCTGGCGTGAGAGCGCAGCATCGGGCACACACACCTCTTTTACCCAGTAGCCACGCTTCTCACAGGGGTTTGGCACTTCTGGGAAACAGCTGTTATCGAAAAACTCCCCTTTTGAAACAGAACATTTCACAGCAGATTTTGAGATTTGGGCTTTATAATTTCCCTAGAAAGGGGTGGGGGGGAGGAGGGGAAGTGATGTCCCATTTCTGGTAACTTTAACAGTTATTTCATCCAGATTTCTAAGGAACCAGACCAAATGGCTTGCCAGGGAGCCCTGACCATGGCGAGGACGGGAGCATCCTGCTGAAGCGTTCCCATTAGCACAGCAATGAACTCTCTGGCTCCAGGGTCTGGCTCATTTCTTGCCCTGTCTGCTCTTGCCATCTGGCCGGGCGGTCTCGGCATCCCCAACCACCACCCCGGCTCCCGCCAGCCTCGGGCACCGGGGACACGGTCACACACAGCTCCACGCATGGCCCCAGCACTCCCAACGCCTCCCACCCTGCCAGACCACGCCGGGCGTGCGTCCCAGCCTCGGCCCCACAGGGAGCACCCCCGGGCTCGGCTCTGACAGCTCGTCCCACCACCCGAGAGCCCCCCACAGCCCGGCGGGCAGTTTTACCTCCTCCGGAGAGAAAATAACAGCCAACTGCAGGGAGACAATGCCTAAAACCATCCCAGCTATTTCCAAAAGCCTCCTCCATAGCCTCCATCAGTTTAATGAGCCTTGGAGGGGAAACCGAGCCCATGGAGGTCTCGCCCTGACCTCCTCGCCCCTGCCCATCTCCTAGGCTGGAGTGACGGTGACCAAGGCAGCTCCTGCACAGCCAGGCACTGCCCTCGGCACCCCCGGCCGCAGCCCGGCCAAGGGTGGGGGGTCCCCTGCTCTCCTCCCCTCCAGCCCACGGCCACCTTTACAGCACCGGCAGCATCAGTGGCATGCAGCAAACTGCAGCTCCCTGTGCCGAGCCCTTATAAACGCAGCACAAACCAAATTAAATAAACATTGCTTTAAACATGCTAAATACTAAACATGAAATCACCCCCGTGGCAGGAGTTACATTTTATAGGCAATGGCACATATGGCAAACCCTGCCCCACTGCTCAGCTCTGGCAAGCCTAACCCATTTGGCATGAGGTTTATTCTAGCCAGATTCATTTTTAACACACTTTTTAAAGTACCATACTCCTGCGCAGAGGTTTTGGCACAGAGTTGCCATAAGGAAAAACCCCTCGCTGAGGTCAACAGAGTCCCAGCTTTGGAAAGCCCTTGCGGTGCCTGCGGCACTGCGGCTGCAGCGGGACGAGTGGAGAGGCTCACCGGGCCACCAGCACCTGAAAACCGGCTCCCAGCCCGGCTGGGCAACAGAAGTTCTACACGTCAGAGGTGTCGTCAGTGTGCCGGCCCTAACGAGCCTCAGCTCTGCTTGTGAAAGCCTGCCTTCCCTTTTTGCTAAATATAGAGTGCATTAAAATACGCCGTTGTGTTCTTGCAGGGGAGGTTGCCTACCAGCTGGGCACAGCCGCGACAGAGACAAGGGAAATACTCAGTGAGTTACAGAAACTGCTGTGGGGGGAAACATTGCAAAAAAAATACACAGCAAATATTACAGGGACCGCGGCTGGGGGTGCTGGCAGTGGGGGTCACACGGGTGTCTGCCCCTGCCGGGACGCCCAGCCCCACGGACACCCCCCACCCCCGTCAGCAGCGGCTCCACAACAGCCCTCTGCGTTCAACAACAGATTAACTAATTAATTACATTACCCTCAGCAACTGCAGCTTGGTCTCCAGCTCCATTTTCCGCAGAAACATGGCCCCGTTGACAGTCTCTAACCTGTAAAGAGCAGGCGACGTTGGCACCCACGGGGCGAGGAGCGACGAGCGCTGCCAGAGCCCCCGGGCCAGCACGGGCTGCAGGGCAGCACCAGGAGCCCTCGGGGCTTCCCGCAGGAGAGACTGCTGAGCTAAAACCCATTTGACGGAGGGAGGCCTACCTTAGGTAGTTCCCTGAAGACTTTATCAAGTCTACTATTTGCTTGTGACTAAAACCATCAGTGTTGACACCGTTGATGCTGGCGAGGATATCGCCTGGTGGAGAGACAGAGGCGAAAATGAGCATCTGCAGCACACACACACCTTCCACGTGCTCTACAATAAAAGCAAAATAAGGCCACCCACAGCAGGAAAAAAACACAAGTAGTTACCAATTTGAAGGCCAGAAAGATGGGCAGGACTTTCTTCTTGAATTTTGCAGACACAAGTGCATACCTCCAGGGAGTAATCATTTTGGTGCGGAAATCTAATAGTCTGTAAATACCAAAGGGACAGCGTTACCAATACTAAAGCCATGAAAACAATTTAAAAACTAATAGTCTTTTTACACATTTTTTTTAAATGAGAAGGCTGTGATGAGCCAGGTGTATTATCACACAAATGAGAACATCAGAACGTTACAACCTAATAATGAGACATTGCATTCTTCTGACAGAGAACAGCAGACACCTGCCTGTACATTGTTTTTTGCGAAAACTAATTTTACAGCAAGTTGGTTGCTCATTATCAAAAACTCGGTAACTGCAGCCAAGAGCATCTGTTAGCAGATAGGGATGCAGGTTGCCTTCTGGATTGTCCTGCGCTGGAGGGTGCTGCCAGAGAGGTCAGTTCACAATCAGAACCGAAAAGCCAGGAGAGTGGAACCTACTTTTGCTCTTTCGGTCTCTCAAACTCACTATCCAGACACGTCCCCACACTCCCTAGAAAGTGCTTTTTATTCTTGACTTACACATTTAAATGCACATTAAGTATTTCTAAGTATAAATCCATCATGTGGTGATCAGTGCTGACACGTATTTAGAAAAATGCAAAAGTAGGCGACGCAACCTGACCAGATCTTGCAATGACAGGAAATGTCTTCTCAGTTACATGCAAATATCGGTATTTAGCCACATCTTCCTACCAAAATTTAAGACTGAAGCTAAACTTCCTGAAAACCTATGACACATCTAACCCAGATATAAGAAAACATGTTAGATTCTCAATTTTCTCAGCCAGCATGGAACAAACAGGGATGAAGTCCAGGTAAGTTCAGGGCCTACCTGGCCAAATCACACCAATATAGGATTTCAGCCAACAGCAGATCAACTGTAAAACTTCTGGCTAAACTAAGAGCACCAAGTGAAACCTGAGGGTCTTGGAGGACATGACACTGCAGGCCACAAATGCTTTTTTTGGTTTTTTTTTTTTGACCTATTTCAGAGTGGTAGGTCTCACCTACAACCTGAAAGATTGGGCCAGCTTGAGCAACACGAGCTGGACAAGCAGGATGGGATTCATCACACCTAACTGGAGCCATCTGGACAGAGATGTCTCAACATCCCCACCAGAGCCACTGAGAAAGGCGGACAACTCCAGGGTGTGACTGATGGCCCCAAGAGAAACACTCCAACCAGGAGGGTGGACCTCCCTCTCCTGTACTTCTCCTCCTCACGGACTGTGGAAGAGGACTGGGCCATGGTTTTGGAGAGGACACCTAGCTTTTAGGTGGCTGCAGTTGAGGGCAGAGACGTGCTACCAGAGTGTCTGCTCTGCAAACACCCAGGGACTCCAGGAGCCGCCCGGCGTCCGTCTCGCCCCCAGGCTCCACTCCACCAGTGGGAAGTGGGAGAAGAAGCAGTAACACGCAAGAAGGTCTGGCATTCGGCCATCGCTGCAGTTCTCATGAGCTCCCTGCAGATGGAAGACCTAGAGTTTCACATCATCTTACTCTGGTTTGCCTAAATTTAACTTGTAGTAATGAAATTACAGCTTCTAAAGAGTGGCTAATCCTTAGCATCAGACAGATGCTGCCTTTCTGCAGCCCGGACTTTCTAGTGAAGCGCTCTCGCTGAATGTACATTCAGTAGGAAAATGTGCCAAGAACAATTATTTTTAATCAGAATGTCACATATAATGAAAATCTGCCCTGACAATTTATACAAAAGCCCGATAATTGACTCAATTATCCTCCCTTCTGAAAGCTCTCCACTGTTGACGAGCTGAACGCTTACCCGCTCATTAGTCACACAACCAAATTTGAGAAAGTTCAGCTTTTCCTAATACACTAATTTCACTGAAAATACCATTTTCCCTTTGTGCACAGATATAGGCGAGCTCTTTGAAGATGCCCTGCTGCCACGGTAATCGAAACGGGGCGAGGAGGGAGGTCTGGTGGGCACAGGCAGAGCTCTGTGGTACTGCCACAGCCTGCTGCCCCCAAAACAGCATCGCTTTATTCCTGGGGTTATTTTTTTATTTATAACTGGGATTTTAGCAGGCCTACTGATCCAAGAGTTACTTTCGAGCAAAAAAAAAAAAAAAAATACAGAATAAAAATCTCCCATTAGCAGTACTCATGACAAGATTCTGGTTTTCCTATTTGAAGATTTACTGACTTCTACATCTAACAGAATTCCTTCCTCTATGATTTAGCCCCCCAAAAGTCATGCTTTATTAACTAAAATACATGTCAATACTATAGATCTACTTCAAAAATACATATGTCTATATAGGTTAAAGGAGGTAGCAAAATGCTGGTATAAGCTATTCTTTGGAGAGAGAGTTTATTGATCTCTCTCTTTTTGTATGAAAATATTCTCATATACATTTCTCCCAAAAAATATTCACTTATGGAGGTAAGAAGGCACTGCCATTGCTTCACTTCTGGATTTGGATGAGATTCCTCCTGCATTCAACGCTGTGACTTGTGAGAAGGCCAGAAATTCTCATCTGTTACCTTTGCTATGAAAAAATCCTTGGAAATGCATCTTGTGTCTGTGTCACAACTGCAAGCTCTTCAAGTTTCACGAGGAGCTGACAGATCCCTATCTCTGCTCTATGCCGTTGTAACCTCATTTTGAGGATGTGACACTTAAGAGATTGCACCATATTTTATTTTTAAATGAATCAACTTGTCATTTAATTCTTACCTGGATTTCAAACCCAAACGTCTCTTTATCTTCCTTTAATATAGCAATGAGGTGCCTGCAAGAAGAACACACATATGAATGTCGGGGTGCCACGCTTCGTGCGCTCCGTATTTCTAACCGAAGGGATCGTGTCCCCATCACTGTCCCTCCCTGTGCGGGGTGGCAGCACACCTTCCCTTGCAGCACTGGTGCCTGCTCTTCCTTCGCTCAAACTAAATGTCACCATTGCCGCTGCACGTCCCAGGTGTTGGGTACCACTCCCTGCCTTGCACCCGTATCCCACGGGGCTGCCACATGGGAAGACTCCCAGGACACACGTTTCATGCAGAATAAGTAAATAACAGTGATTACAGAAGAATGTCTTCATACCTTTGTGGCCTTGACGAGTCGCCCAAAGAGCTGGATCTGGTTAAGGCAAGCTGCAACCAGAAATTGGAGTGGAAAAGGGTCAGTAAGTTCACGGTTCTTTGAGGTACATGGCTGAAATCAGCAGTTCAGAGAAAAACTAAAACAGCCGGTGGCATCCCACCACCAGCCTGCACCAAGGCAGCCTCTCCCTCCGCCAAACAAGAACTTGAACTTTCAGAACACGAGGAAACGCAGTAAGGTCCAGGACACAAGTCAACTCGTCACCACCTCCAGAGCCCCCTGCTAGCTGCTGACGGCGACCGCTGCCTGCAGAGCTTGGAAAAGCTGCTCCCTCCTGCCCAAGAAATCTTCCTCCCCGCTACGGTTCCTTTCCAAACGAGTTAGAGAGGAATTTCACACAGTAACAGGTCTGATAACAACACCTGTGGAAGACATTAAACTGGCACTGCTGCAGGACAGAGTCCCAGCCGCAGCACATCCTGGTGTGAGGGATGGCAGTAATCTGCAAGAGGTGGTTGCTGAAGGAATTGATGTTTATTTTTATTATGTTGGAAATTAAGCCCTGGAAAACTGGTTGTACATCAGCTCTTTCATTTTCACAAACTTTTAAATATAAAATTGTTTATTTCCAAAATAAAAAAACCCACAAGTACTCGGCACGTCATAATATTGGTTCGGTTGTTCGCCTCCAGAATACGTCTGGGCACCCTTGCTGGGAGATGGTAATGCAGTAACTCATTCCAACTTTATTAGGAAAAAATCGGCCACAGGCCAGCTATCCAATCTTCCCTGCAATGAGCTAAAACTGAGAGCTGAGCTACCACCAGGCAATATAAAATGAAGAAACATGAGACTTTTTTGCACCAGGGTGGTAATTTGACATCTTCCCAATTAGCTTTCAGAAACTCACCAACACCTCCTTCGGAGGGGGAGAGGTCTGGAACCAGCAGTAGCTTGGCTGGGAGACCCCTGTGGCAATGCCAGTTGGAAGACCCTGTTTAGGGTGATAGAGGCTGCTGTGAAAAAGCATGAGAGCAAGTGGAAAAATTCAGGTTTTTATCCCCAGAAAAATTTTCTGATGGCAAAAGTGCTTGGAGCAGGGAACTCTTCCCCAAACTGCTGGAGGTGTAATTTGTGAGGACAGTAGAAATGGGAAAGACAAGAGGAACGACCATTCAAGAAAAAGCCTGCATCCAATAGAGCATCGGAGATGGAACTCCCACTGGTCCTTCCAAGCCCACAACTCTCTTGTCTTATTTTGCATAATTAAAAAAAAAAAAAAACAAACCAATAACCCTACACGGCAGCCCTGTGTTTTCCAATAAGAGAAGGAATATTCCCTCTTTGCAGGTCATCTTGCTTTACCGGGGTGCGGTGCGGGGAGCAGGGGCCAGCGGGGCTCGGCGTGCGTCCGCCCCGTGCCACCGGCTGGGCTGGGCTGCGCTGCTCCGTCCTCAGGGCACTTGTGCTCTCCTGCAAGGACGAGGGGCTGACGGGCACACAGCACCAAAGCATCGCTCCAACAGCTACAAGGGGCGAGGCTCCAAGATTTTGAAGTCCAGGGATTGCCGTCATCCCCATTTAGGCTGTAACTATTATCTATAGCCCAAATCACACCTCTGTTACACTAGGACCTCACCTTTCTTTTGTACCTTTCCCCTAAAACTGTGGGCATTTATAAACTTAATGCCTGGTCAGAAATGGCAGAAAGAGCATCTAAATTAAGGTAACTGCAGACAGTTATCTCTGCAGTTTGTCATGGCGGCTGCATAGCATTTCCGAGCCGATGCACGTATGGTCATGGCAACGAGCACCCAGGATCCCTGCTCCAGGCTAGGGAGACCTGTGCCGAAGAGATGTCTGGAAAAAGCCAGGACTGGTGTTGAACACTGATTCTTCCCATAAAAATAACCCACGAATAAGGAATTATATTATCACTGAAATGTTTGTAGTCAATATAGCCAAATGTCTCAGGCTTCAGCAGTATAAAATGAAGCCACAGCATGGCCACCCACAGAAACACCCTGCTTTATGAGCATGCATTTGCCTGGGGAGAGAAGGGAGAGGCGGGAGAGCCCCCGTGGGTAACCATGACCCGCAGGCCAGGTGAAGAGCCAATGGCCAGCGCACCCCTGGGCTGCTGGCCCCCGCAGCCCGCCAGCCCTCACTGCGCTCAGCTGACCCCCGTGCTGTAATTCATCGTTAGCAGCCATGGCCACCTCGCAGCTGCGGCCATCAGCCTCCCCTGCACCGGCCGCACAAAGCTGCTCCATCACAGCCGCGGGCGCTGGGTGCCACCCAGCAGCCACCGCCCCAAGATCAGCCCGGCTCCGGCTTTCCTTTATCTCCCCACACTCGGGCAAAGAGAAGGATTAAGTGCGTTGCTGTTCCTGAACAAAGCAAAGCCTTAAGCACACAGATGTTATGTACCGGTTTTCTGATAACACCTTCAGGTTATAATGTGCCTCAGACACTTTCTACTCAGGCTTCTTCATGCTAGACAAAGAGACCAATGCTGGAATCGCTCAGCTGGCAATTTACAGCAAGAGCAAGAGAGACTTTTGTGGGAACGCAGTTGGAACCAGCAGAAATGTGCTGTTCTGGGGGAAAAGCCCAGGCGAGAGAGACAGCCCAACCAGCCCCAACAGCTGTAGCAAAATATTCCAAAATCCGGATGGAAACAACTCACGGTGGGTGCTCTCTGTCAGCATTGCAGAAGGGCCAGCCCAGCCAGGCCGCTGTACCCAAGTAAGTGCAAGTTTAAAGGAAGAGGCAGGCAGCGGGAGCCTCTTTTGACCCGCAGCGCTGCTGCGGATGGAGAAGCAGCGCAGCCGGGGCAGGACCTCGGCTGCAGAAGCCCTTCATGCGCCCGAGCCCCCGCAGGCAGAACCCCTCTTCGCTCGCTCCTCTGCGGCGCTTCCCTCGCTGCCAGTGCTCCAAGGATTTCACTGCCACCCCAAAACTGGCGGTAATCCTTCCAGCACCCTGAAACCGGAGCTGCAGTGGACCCATGCGGTGACTCGGGGACACTCGGCGGGTTCCCCTCACCCCTGCAGACACCGGCAGTGAGCCACCAGCCCCCCTGCAGGCCCCCCGTACCTGCTTGCGCCCGCGGGGCAGTGTCCCCACTGTGTTGGCCAGGTGCTGGATCCTCCTGCTGTCCATCGGCACGGCCGGCTCCCCAGCAGCCGCGCTGGCCGGGCCGGCGCCAAAGCCCACGAAGTTGGCGTTGTGGTTCTGCTGGATGAGCCTCCTCAGAGCCATGTCGGTGGAAGGGCGCTCAACACGGCATTGCTCAACGCTGCCGCACCGCTGAGGAAACTAAAACGCCATCGCCCCTCTGCGCCATCAAGTACGGGGCCGGAAAGCCGGCCACGTGAGCTGTGGTTTAGGTGCACGTCGCGTAAATCTCTTCTAGCAGATCACTGGGGCCCTCGGTATGTGTTGTGCTCATAAGAGAGTTAAGAATTAGGCTTGGCAATTAAAGAAATCTGCTTATTTTTTTTCCATTCCTGCACACAACAGTTCTCACTGGACAGCTGCTTCTCTCTGCAACAATCTGTCCTTAAAGCACTATTTGCTTCAGATACTCCCCTAAATTCAACTTGTCCGTTCCCTCACTTGCTCAGCATCCCTCGCATCGCTCAGATTACCATTTGGCAAAGCCGGGAGAAGAATGCTTTCCCTGGATACGGGTGCCGGTGTGATTCCCAGGCTCGGGGGGAGCGGGAGCCAGGAGCCGGGAGCGGGAGCCAGGAGCCGGGAGCGGGAGCTGGGAGCAGGAGCCGCAGACGCCACGGAGCGAGGGCAGAGCGGTGCCCGCAGCAGGGGGCTGCGCTCTGGACGGGAGCGGTGCCGCACGCAGCAGAGCGGGCTGGGGGCACGCAGCGGTGCAGGCGCAGGGCTGAAGGCAGGGACAGGAGGGGCTGCCTCAGCATTGCCCGAGCAGAGGAATTCCCAGTGCCACGGGGCTCCCCTCGCTCCAGGGCTCCCCCCAGACCCCTGGATTGCTGCAGGGCTGGGACATCCCCACGGCAAACACTCATCCCCCGGGAAACCAGCAGCTTGCAGCAGAGAAATACCCTGTCAGAGAACACCTGGTCACACGCCTGGGGGAAGGTTTGTGGTCCCCGCGCCTCTCCCAGCTGACAGACCAGGACAGATGTGTGTTGCATGTCACAGCAGCACAGCGGGGATGATTTTAGACGTCCATCCTTCACCTCTGAGAAGCGGAATGAGACAGGTCCAGGGGGAACCCCTCTGGGCTGAGGGGTGGCACTGACCCTTAGCTCACAGCTTATGTCTCACCTCCTCCGTGGTGCTCGGTCAGAAACAAAAGGTTAACAAAGCAATGTACGAGGGGGGACATTTCTCTCCTTTTTCCTGAGAAAAGCAAGCTGTATCTCAGGGATGGCATCTGCTTACTTGCTGAAGCTGAGTAATGCGGGGACCACAGTGACTCAAAGCCTCTTCCCCTTTTCCTGCTCCCAATCGCCCTGCTAAGTGCCTTTGAAAACACACAAAGTGCATTTCAGTTCCTCAGGCAACCCTCTTTTACGTTTCTGAAACCGACTGACTCATCTCCAAACAAGCAGAGAGGAGCAACAGACAAGATGTCCCACCAGAGCAAACAGCGGGGCCACGGCACCCTGTGTCCCCTCGCAGCACCGCCCCGTGCCCCGGTCCCAGCCAGGCACCCCGTGCCCCCCGCGCCCACCCGCAGCCGCCCTGACGCCAGGCCTACGGCTCAGGCGCGTCCCAGGAGACCAGAAGGGATGCTCCCTCCAGCCTCCTCCCCGGCACGGCGCTGGCTCTGCGCAGGGGCGAGGGGCGGCCCCATGCCCCCCAGGAGGGCAGCAGAGGAGTTGTTCACAGCCCCCTGGAGAGGCAGAGCGGGAGCGTGCACCAGCGCTGCCCTTGGGGCTGCCCACCACCGATGCCAAGCCTCTGCGGCTCTTGAGCCCGGTCCCGCTCAGCACTAAACTCCCAAGCAAAGCACATGCAGGGACAGGGGTGCCGAGCAGCACTGCCAGACAACGCTTGTCCGGCTCTTCAAGCCCCTCCAACAGGCTGTACTGTTGGCAGACCTGTAACGCGGCGCTACGAACACGCCATCCTCTCATCCCCCTGGTCTCCCCCAACCTGCCCACAGCGCTGGTGTGTTCTGGGCAGACACCAGGCCATGGTTCCTCCACGCTACAGCCACTGGCACGGGGAGGGCTGTTGGGAAAGGGAAGAGCAGAGCAAACGCGTTGGCAGGGCTCTCCTCTTCTCCTACGGTTTGTGGAGGGAAAGCAGAAAATCCTCATCTTCTATCCTCAGACCCCAGAGAGCTGCTCCTTTGCTCCTTGGTGGGGATCGGGTCCTTGGCCGATCCCCGTCTCTGCCCCTCCAGTCCCAGAGCTCCCCGGCTCTTTGCAGGCACCCCAATTCCCAAAATCACCTCCATTGCCGCTGTCTGCAGAGGGACTCCCCGCCGCACATCAGAGGAGGTCCCAGCGTCTCCGGCACGTCCCAGGAGCAGCGCCGGTCCGTAACGGAGCCTGGGCACTGTTGGCTCTGCTCATCCCCACCTCCCCTAGCCCGGGATTCAGGGCACAGCACCATTCTGAAGGACCACAGCCCTGGGACACCTTGGGGATCACTTGTTCGTGATGAGTAGCCGCTGCTTGATTGCAACGTTATCTGTCAAACGAGGCTTGCTGCTTTCTCGGCGTCGCTATCTCCATAGGCTGGGCTGGGCTTTCCCGTGCACGATCAGGCCCTGCACTTCCGTGAAGACCTTCAGGCTCTGCTCCATCCATTTCTATTTTTTCTACGGCTTCTTCAAACTACAAATTTATAGCAGTTTTGAAAGGAAACCCAAGCTGTTGTGACATTAAGGGAATGATTTTGCATCAAATAATTGGATGGACAGCCACAGACTTTAGAATGGATTTGCATTTAATGAAAAGAGAACAGGGTTCTTATGTGATCTTGCTGAAAAGGCAACATGAAGATCTTCCCATGAGTTGGTCTAATCTGAAAAACTTCACACGTCGTGATACAGACTCGTTTTATGAGAGTGCTCAAACCCTCCTCGAGGATGTGATGAAATCCACTGTGTGATTTCAAAAAACAAAATCTCTATGTATTTTTTGAATAAGGTTTTGTATTGTCACACTTTACCATGTAGACAAACCACATGAGCTATTTTAAGCAGATAGTCCTTTGCGCTACCAACTTTTCCATCTGCCCAGTAGCTGGTAAGCCATGCGATGACTCAGAGAACGGTTTGAGTACCCAACTGCGTATCGCCCTGTACGTGGCTCAGCGTAGCTGCTGCTCTGTCCCCTCTGCTTTCCTAATCAAAACATAAATTTTTCAGAATACCAAGATACGAAGCATAGGGCTGATTTTGAAGAAGTCCTGAACAACAAGCCTCTTGCTGAGGGCTGGAACTGTCCTGAAAGTTTAGATTCCTAACCTCTCTGTAACCTTAGTTCCTGTGATTTTGTGTTAGATTTTCAAACGCTTGCAGAAGTGTAAGATAATGAACCCAAGCAATAATCTTGGGGACTCTCTTACAGCCAGTGAATTTCCAGCCCCTCTCATTTAACTTACCAATGGAATCAGAAAGATGTTTTACAATGAATCAAACGTGAGCAGCAATCCAGAAATACACCAATATCTGTACAGTTCGTTTTTAAACAAATACATACCAAGGACTCAGTAGTACATTTAAGGAAAATAAATGTTGGAGGGGAAAAAAAAATCCAACAAACCCCTCTGTTTTATCAGCGCAGTATGGAGATGTGCACGCTCCTGCGGAACACAGCTGAGCGCGTGTCTGTGTGTGAACACCCACAGCTCTGCGCCCAGGAGCGGGGCGGGCACTCGGCTGCACGGACACACAAGCAAACACCGGCCCGGTCACAACAGAAGACTGTTAGAAAACTGCGGTACCCCTGTCTGGTAGCATCCCATTTGTATTTACGTCTCTTTAAAAGAAAACTCTCATCTGCCTTCATCTTATTTGTTCTTCAAGACAACCTCACAAGGTTTAAAAGAAAGTAGGTTTTAGTATAACATTTGCCCCCACACTATGAAAACTCACCTGAGTATCAATTTCATATTAAACTTTCGATAGTTTTGCCGGTGCCAAGACACCAGTCAGACCGAATCCCCGCAGTAGCGCGGTTCCGTAAGTCGCAGCTTCTCAGCCATTGCAGTCCAGCCCAGAGGAGAGCGAGACAAACCACCTACATCTCCTTCAGCCCGAAGCCCGTTGCTGGTCTGAGCCATGGCCACCACAAACGGCGTGGCTTTACCCGTTCCCCTGCTCGCTGCTCCCACCACACTGGTCCCTTCACCCAGGAGAAGGCCCAAAACGGCAGAACATCGACTTTTACCCCTGTGATTTGTTCCCTGACTCACTGGAAATCCATTTCCCACCAGCAAAGGCAGGAGCCCCAGTCATGGCAGTGCTGAGAAACAGCAGTGCTTCTCAGGAGGATTTTCCTGGCTCCTGGAGCCCCAGCGAACGTTCCCGGCACGGAGTAGCTTGAAGCAAATCTGTCAGGGAGCGGGCAGCCATCCCCCCCGGGCGCGGGCAGCAGCCCTCCCTCCCGTGCTTCAGAGAAAGGCTGAGCGGGAAAGAGGAGAACAAGGCGTTTGTAGGGCATATGCCCCGTCTGGAACACGGGCTTCGGAAAGTATTATGAACAAACACAAAGTCCATGGCAATGCTCTGGAAAGTCATTTGCAAAGAAAAAAAAAACACCACCTTATAAAGATACTGCAGTGAAAAATGCCAGCTTCTTTCCGTTTCCTTTGCATTTACTTTGAGCCCAGGCTCTAGTCATATACCAGATCCTGTTCTCACGCTGGTATTAAGGACAGCCATATCTAAAGTAAATTCTTTAATATTAAACTGACAGAACCTTAAGATACAGTCCCTTGCGCTCAGTCTGCAAAGAAAGGCCAGTCCTCAGCCTGTGAGACAGGGTGATCTGAAAGGTCCCTTCCAACCCAGGCAATTCCATGATTCTGAACTGGTGTCCCACCATGCGGGCTGCTGCAGCCACGGGATGCCTGGGCAATGACAGAGGGCAATTAAATTGATACCAGATAATTAAGAGGGGATCAAACACTTAATGAAAGAGGAAGAGATCCTGACTCTGCAGCATAATAATGCTGCAGCCTATTGACTAGAGATTGCATATTTCTCATATTTTCTCCTCCTTTCTGTTCTCTTTATGAACTATCTACACATCTTCTGTGCTCTCGTGAACACTCCCTAAGTTCCTGCAGTCCAGCAGGCCCAGGAAAGAATTAATAAAATAGTTGAAAGAAAACAAATATATAAAGAAATATATTTCCAAATATAAAGAAATTTGGAAAGCTATAGCTTTCCGAAACGCAGAGTCGTTTGCACAGGGGACGTGCCATTCCCTGTGCTGTGCAATGACGGGTGCATCCCCCAGGCAGTGGGCTCCTGGGCGCGTCTCTCCTCTGCGCACACAGGCAAGTTCTTCAAACGAATTAGCGCACGTGTATACAGCCCCCTTCAGCCGCTTAAAGTCACAGAAAGCCTTAAACCACTTCCGTTACGAAACAAAGCCTTTCTGCACCGTAGGCTAAGGTACAGCAGTTTCTACTTTGCTGTTCCTACGAATCCAGCTTGCGCACGATGAGCAGAGACAGGAACCAGCAGCTCCAGCGCTGCCGGGGAGGGGTGTCCTTACCGACACAGCAGCAGCGGTTCCTGCCTCAGCAAGGTTTCAGTTCCCTGCTAACCACCTCTAACATGCACAGAAAACGACGGCAAACTTCCCTAGGAGCAGAGCTCAGGCAAAGCCACCTCACCTGCTCCCGAAGCATCCATTCTTCCAAGGCCAAGATGCCTGCAGGGCTTCTGCCCACTCTCACCTTACCGAGGAGTCGTCCTCTGTGGGACACGAGCCCGTATCTTCAGGGACTGGCGAGCTGGTTCTGATCCCAGAATCCCAGAGCGGCCAGGGTCGGCAGGGACCCCTGGAGATCATGTGGCCCCAGCCCCTGGCAGAGCAGGGTCCCCCAGAGCAGTTGGACGGGAACGCGTCCAGGCGGGGTTGGGATCTCTGCGGAGCAGGAGACTCCACACCTCTCTGGGCAGCCTGGGCCAGGGCTCTCCTTTGCGACCAGGTTTGTACCGATGACTCCCGTGGACTCAGTTTACCTAATAACAAGAAAAAGCAGAATCAGCCGTTTCTCTTTTTGAGCCAAACTCTCCAGCGAGCAGTTTCTCACCACACCTCTCCCCACCGGGCAGCCCGTGGCACTTTGCCAGCGTTCCAAGCACCCAGCCGGCCGCCACGCTGGGGCAGAGGGGACGGGGACGGCACCCGCGCAGGGCAGCACCCACCTGGCCACAGGGACGAGCTGCGCGCCTGCAGACAACGGGGTCTCCCAGGGAGTAGGAACGTCTCAGTGCCGCGTTCTGCTCTCCAGGCGATGGCCACCAGCCCGGCGCTGGCCAGGGGATGGCAGCCAACGCTTGCAGACGGGCCGTGGGCTGCCGCTGTTTGGCTGGGCCCACTCCAGAGCCACCTCTGGCCGTACAGCAACCACAGCCCGCACTTCACAGACAGCACCGGACCTGGCAACTAAAACTGCCTCGAAACGTACAGTCACCAAAAGGGAGTGCACCTATGATCCCCCGACCGCTGCAGAAGGACCGAACTCACAAGTAATTGTCTATAATACAGTGGCCTGTTTAAGAAAAAAACAAAAGCCCACACTATCCTTCAAAAGCCATGAAAAACTCAATACTCTTGGGTAGTAGTGTGATGGATTTCATTTTGACATGCCTTAAATTTGAACTAAAGCCTGACTCAAATCCCTAGGCTATGGTTGTGTTGGGGGGATTTTCAAGCAAGCAAAGACTTCAGGATCGAAGTCCCGTCCATGAGCGGGTCTCCCTCGGGTTTACGCCACTGAAAACCTAAGGAGCTGGAAGAGTGGGACCCAGGGAGTTTTGCGAAAGGCAGCTCAGCCGCAGTCCACATCAGCAGAGGTGCGAGGCGAGGCGCTAAGGCGGAGAAGAGGCTCTGCTCCTACGAGACTCAGCCCCTCACTCAGGACGGCGTCTCTCCAGCGTGGGAGAAGCGGCCGTTTCCCGGACAGGGAGGCAGGAGGGCAAGAGAACACTCCGGTTCAGCTCTGGTGCTTACCGGCTGCTCTCCTTGACTAGAGCAAGGGCTCACCGTAGCCGCAAGCAGAAGCTGGATGTTTCCCGCATCACCATGTCCGCTACACACCAGGAAGAGCACGTGCAAGACACGGCATCACTGCACGCACCCCGGCACCACCAGAGCCCGAAAGCAGGGGGGATGTACCCCCAGACACAACTTGCTCCCCATTTGTCAGCACATCATCTGGGAACAGCGATGGAAGCTGAGGAAGTGGTGGCCAGCAGGAGGTTGCCCTTCCCCGGCCTCTGCGAGCCCCAGAGCCCCCAGCCCGTGCGGCGTCCCCCTGCCCAGCATGCTGCGGCCACCGTGGGCAAGGGGCTGGGGGCATCGTGGGCCCAAGAGCTTTGGATCATGTCTGAAACCCCCAATGGCTACAAGTTACCCGAAACAGCCCACAACCCTTTTCCCCTCACAAAATGAACATTAAAACAATAGTTTTACACTTCACGGGAACACAATGGCAGAGTGTGCTTAATTTATTAAAACCGCCACGTTTTTCCGAAAGTATACTGGTATGTAAAATATGCATACAAAATACAACATTTAAACAAATTATTTACATCCAGGGGCAACTGCAATATCGAGCAATAACTTTAGCAATAGTTTTAAAAATAACTTGCTGCAGTGTACACTAGATTAGGTATTTCACAATATGAAGGTTCAATTTCAGCATTGTACTGCTATTCTAAGTTCTAAAATACTACAGTACTTCCAGATAAAATATTAATGCTTCTTTAAAAAACAGACAACTCAGGAACTGGTTTGTAGACTGACAAAACAGTACACATTTCTCTTTGGGAACTGAAAACCACAGCAGATTTAGACACAAGTGTAATAGCTACATTCAAAATACATTCAGTCTATTTATGCCAAAAATACATTCAGAGCCTTTGGTTACAACTTATTGCACGTTTCTTATATTCTGTAGAAATATAGCGTACCTCTTAATGCTTGTTTTCCCGTACATTCATATATTGTGCTGCCTGTTAAAACCGAAGCGGGCTGCCCTTCCCCAGAAGCTGCGCAGGGGCCGGGGGTACCACAGCACGCAGGGATGGTCCCTGCCAGGGCGAGCGCCCTCCCACCCCCAGAGGAGACCGACCCCCGGGCTCTGCACGCCGGCCACGGAACCTCAGCGGGAAGGTCTGAGCCATAACCTCCATCAACACACACCGCTACTCAAAAACGCACTCGAGCATCCGCAGACGGCGACCGACGCCACAGAGCATCTCCCCACCCGCCCCCACACTGACCCCGACCCGCCACAGACGGCAGTCCCGCTGCGGTGGGAGGCAGCTCGTGAAGCGCCCTTCCCAGCAGCGAGGAGAAACACAGCGTCCGCCCTCCCATCAGCAAGGATGCGCTGGGGACACCCCTGAGCCCATCAATGACCACAGGAGACCCGGGCAGGCCGGGCCCCCGCGCTGTTCAGCGTTCAACCTGCTGTAGGGACTAGCCACGTTTCTAAACAAATTTATTTATAATTCCTGAATGTGCTCCCCCAAGAAGTGGTGTAACGATGAGTAAAATATGATGGGATTCATAGGGTTACATGAGGGAATGATCATGGTTAAGTGCAAATTACTATAAAAATAGGAAAGTGCAAAAGAGAGTACAGTTTGAATTTCTCAAGGGTATTTGGGGGGAGCAGTTCAGGGGAAAAAAAAAAGGGTGCTAGAGAAAATGTTAATTAACGTTCCCTTTCAGTTCATCTTCCATGCATTAAGCTTCAGGTTGTTATTAGAAGTGAATTTTAAAAAAAAAAAAAAAAAAAAAAAAAAAAAATCAGTAACTCCCCCAAACTAGAAGCATGGATTAGGAGAGGCTAAATGTGGTGACTGGTCTTGAGCAACCTTGAGCTTGAAAATTTCTAAGAGCTTAAGAACTTGTGCTTTAAGCGAAGATTAGCAGGAACTTTAGCAACCTCTGAAGAAACCTAAGCCACCCTAAAACCAGCCTCAGTATAACCTCTGTTCTTCAATTTGAATGGGACGAACCTCCATTGAGAGAAAAGGTCACTAAAACAAGGGGGGGTGGTTTGTTTTTTCAAAGGAGCGAAGAGTTTACAGACATGGTAAAGCCCAGTAGGACAGGACCAGCCCCTTGGCTCAGTCACCTCTAACTCCGCTCTGCTGAAACGTGCACCGACCTCCCCACAACCAAACAAGAAAAAAGGTGCAAAAAACGCTGAGCTAAGTGAGAAGCAAGGGCAAACGGCACCCAAGGTCCGATGCCACGGGATGCGTGTGGGAGCTGTACAGCACCCCCGGGGCCGGCGCTGTGACCTGAGGGCGCAGCCGAGTCCCAGCAGCGCCCGGCTGCGCAGAGCGTCCCCCCGCACACCCCCCGGCCTGGCACCAGAGGGGGCCTTCCCAGGGTGGTTCAACGATTTCCAGAGGCTCCAGGGGGGCAAAGCCAAAAAACCCAGCCCAAACATCCACCACCGCATAAGAAGAAGTGGAAGAAAAACTCCTAGAGAACATTCTGATCACTCTCCCCATGAAGAATGCCCCCATTTTAGGCAAAAAAAAAATAACATGTTTTCAAAGTTGTATAAGAGAAGCTAATGGCATCCCTCGGTCATCTTGCATTTTGTACAGCAACCGATCGTTTCCACTAACGAGTCCCAGGGCACCAAGACTGCTGCCGAGATGACAGGCTTTGCGATGGGGACGGTTCCCTTCCCCACTCCCCAAACCCTGCTCTTCCTCCGCTCCCCCGCGCCCTCCCGGACCTGCCCCCGCCGCTGCAGGCCGGGCGCTCGGGATGAGCTCCATTCGCTCCCAGTCTCCTTTCAAAACTGCAGCACTTTCTGGTTTAAAACCATCGCCTTCGGGTATTTCAGCGCTATTTTAAGCAGCTCTCTGTGTTTGGTGATTCACGGCTCCAGCACAGACAGGCGACGCTGGCATGGCGTGACTGCATCCCGCACGCTCGGGAAGGGGCTGGCGGCAGCTGGGAGCTCCTCGCTCGCTGTTCCCGGGTACCCCGCTCCGGCAGCCACCCCCGCGGCAGCTCTCACCTCACCCTCCCATACGTTCTCCTTAATCGTTCCAAAGCACTGGGTTTAATGCGCATTTTAACACTGCTCTGGTTGTTCCCAAACATTTGATTATTTTTTCTCGGAGAAGAGCTAACGGGGTCTGTAAGTGTCAAGAGCTCTGGAAGAATGGAGCGTTCCCTTTCATGCACCTTCCCGAGTGCTAAAGCAATTCTGAGAAGTTCATCTCACCTGCACAGTTTAAACCCTTTTGAGACAACAGGCCTAAATCAGCATACTATTTAAAATCACTTTTACTCTGCTACCATTGATTTCAGACACCTTATTCTGCAAATTCAGTAAGAGCTGATTTCAATGGGTAAAACATTTCCTTTTCCCACTTAAAAAAAAAAATAAATCTTTGATTGTTCCTTTTTAACATAAGGATTTTTTTCAAGTTACGTTCTACAAGAACAAATGCTGGATCTTACGCTTGCAAAGCTTTTGATACTCAAGTCAGCGTCGCACTTTGGATCACAGAGGCACAGCAATTACCCCTCAAGCAGCTCAGACAGTACGCATCTGTGGAGCTCCCTGCTGTAGTTTATGCAGCTGAAGCACATAACAATTAAATCTATAAGACGACTTTGATTATATCTCAGAAAGCATACTGGGAAAAAAACCTACTAGACATCTAGTAGAAACATTCTCCACCATTCAGCAAACAGCCCATGCAAAGACTTGCGTTATTAACACGAGCAGGAGTGACTAAAAGGTATGCAAACAGGTAAATTGCATTACAGCATATTTATGGGGCAATTAACATCCAGAAAGAGTCCATAATGTCCTCGAGTGTGTCAGGATGAAGCACGGAGTACTAATAGTACTGACCATCCCACTCAGCAAACGTTTAACCCATTCTTCCGTGTAAGAGCCCTGTTCAAGAGGTTTCATACCAAAGACTGATCTCAAATACCGTAATTAGCTAACGGCTTACTTCCACCGAGCTGCATGCGCTACACCAAATCTTTGCAAAGCTTCGCTACTCTGGGCTTAACTTCTGTGGATCACCTGGATTTAGAAACATTGAAAGAACCGTATTATTATGAAGTGTATAATTTTGCCTATTAAAAATACTAGAATACCATATTCAAATGTGAGGACCACAGAGTGGGGCAGAATTCACAAAATGCCAGAACATCGGTGAATTTTGAATAAACACCCCACCTTTTACAGCTTGCAGTATTATGGAAATAGAATTAGAGATGTTAATGCTTTTCACCAACCTGGTGCTATTACAGAAATCCGTATGAAACCTCTGAATAGGCAGCATTGGCTTCGCGCAAGGACGTCAGCGCTTTAAATTTACATTTTAACAGGTGCCTAGACCGTGACAGACAACGGCAAACAGCGATCCAGCCCAGAGCGCAGGGACATTTGAAACATTAAGTGCCAAAAAACCAGGGTGGCAGAAAGGGCGTTAATGTCCCGAAGTGACGGGCACTGCTCCATCACGCGGCCTCGGCCGGGGCTCTGCCACTCCCCAGCGCCGTCGCTGCGGCTCCCGGTTTTCCAAGAATTAATTTTGTTAAAGCTTCCCCCTAAAATAGCAAAAGGCACTAAAAGAAAAAAGTTACCAACGACAGATTGGCAAGTTGTTTTTTAAAAATATATACTTTCTCAGTTCAGGTAGAATTTCTCCATTCCATCTCTACGTACCTATCGGAAAAGTATTGCCTTTATAATTTTTTCCTAACTGTTAAAAATTGTCCCTTGATCGATATGTTCAATGAACAAATGAACAGAGTAAAAAAACCTCCAAATCTTAAACTATAATATTATGTATTAAATCAAGACCATAAAAATAAAATTTAATAAAAAACTGACTAAATGCTTTTTTTCCACAATATACATACTTCGCGGACTTTTCATCTTTCTTTTATTTGCTTAGGCAATGATAAATATAGTTTTTTAAAATGCATTTTACTGACAGCTCCTTTTCAGATTCCTGCGCAAAAATATATAAAAAGCTTGATTAAATTTGGTCTTTTACTTGGTTTGAGGATAAAAGGTGTGGTTTCTCTTGCAAACAAGCTTTAAACAATACCAGCTATTTCCAATCTGTTTGGAGTTTGGCTAGGATAAAAAGCGCAATAGCGAAAGGTATTGTTACACTGCCGTGGTGTTTTAAGCTCCTTTCTGCGATTAGCCTGGTGTCTAATTTACTTCAGGAAACCAAAGCAAGTCATCGACCTGCTGTATAAAAGATGAGTCAAAGCTGCCCTTTCCAGTGGCCAAAGATGAAGGTGGATGTCAGTGCTCTGGTTTGGGCACTCAAAATACTGAACCACGCTATGTGAGGTAGACCAAAAATAAAAATACTATCACATGTTAAAAGACGAACAGAAGAATTCGTTGCCCTTTCCTCCTCCAGGGAGCTTGCTCAGGCTTTGGAGTCCTCCTGCACGCAAAGCTGGGCAATGGTCTTCTTCACGCGCAGGGCGGTGAGCCGCGCCGCCCCGTTGGCGTGCCAGCACTCCCGCATCACCCTGCCCATGGCCCGCAGCGCCTGCCAACGGAGCACAGCAACACGTCAGGGACCGGCCCTCGCCGCCCGCGCTGCCCGCAATGCGGGAAGATAAAACGTAGCTCTCTGGAACGGTCATTAACAGCGATGCCATCAATTAAGACCTGTGCTCCAGAGAGTTCACATTTGGTGCAAAGACAGTTTCCTCTGCTGAAAAAGCCCTAGACATCTAAAACACATTTAAATTCAGGAGAGGCTGGACATCGAGCTCCCTTTGTCCCACTGAAAAATTCTGCCTTAATTTAAATATGCTTTGTAACAAACCGGAAAACTGCTCTTACCTCACAGCTTTGCCACTGGTTTGGAATATTTGGTCTGAGCTTCTGCTCACAAACTACCCTTCTCATATCTTCTATCGAAGGATCAGAAGGCACAACGTCATAGTAAGGCAACTGGTATTCCTCAGTGATTCCTAGGAAAGACGTCTTGCATAGGTAACACAAAATCCAAAGTCGCTGCTCTAAGTGTTTGTTTTTACAGGCAATGGGAGAGATCAGAGGAACATTTGGGGCCACCCTGAACAGCTGCTCCACAACAGATTTTTACCACCACATACTGCCAAAATAAGCGGGACAGCAGGGGCAGGGACACAGATCCTTTCATTCATTTTGTTTTAAGATAAAGGCAGTCTGGATTGCAAAATGAAAAGGCCAGAACACTCACCTCCAACGGAGCACCTCCGGGCTATCTCCCAGTACACCAGCCCCAGGGAGTAGATGTCTGCGCGCTTGAAGGACTCAAAGATGTTCATGTTCATCGCATCATCAAGTATCTCAGGAGCCATGTACCTTTAAAGGAGACAAAGCTCACTTTGCTGGGGGGATTTTGTACAAAGACCACAGTTGCTCTGTGTGATACCCCGACTACGCCATGGGGATGACCAACACCCATGATGACCGATGAGCCCCGGGTGGAGGAAGGGCCAGGAGGAGCCTTCCCCGCGATGGGCACAGTGCCCTCACCCACCTCCTGGTGCCCACCCGGGGGTTCTGGGGAATGTCGATGGTGTTGAGCACCGAGTCGTGCTTCACCGCCAGGCCCAGGTCCGCGATGGCGCAGCTTTCATTCCTCTTCACCAGGATGTTTTTGGATTTCAGATCCCGGTGCGCAATGGCTGGCTTGCCTGTGTGCAGAAAGAGGACACATCACCAATTTTGATAACAACGGCATGAATTTTAATATTATGAGCACGGAAGGAAAAACAGTTTTATTCAACTTTGTTACTATACCCCATAAAAAACATTAAAGCCTATTTTGTACTAGGGAAAGCTCTGCTAAATGCCATCAAATTAAAAAAAAACCTTTGGGGGCATTTTTGTTCCCATATCTGTATTTCAGGAATAAAAAACAAAACAAGGAACTGCAAGTTCACCCTCCGAATTCATTTAGAAAATCCCTCATTAGCGCTCCCCTTTGGCAGAGCTGCCCCCACAGACACCCACTGGAAGACGTGGAAGGCGGCGCCAACTGCGACAGTGGGAAGATTACACTCCTGTTCTCTGCTGACGCCGTGTCACCCAGTGTTATGTCAGTACTGCTTCTCGCGGTACAGCAGGTTGTAAAGCGCTCTGCCATACCACCTCACCCACAGACATTTTTGCAGATAGCGCTGGAGGAGGAGGGAAGGGGAGCGCTTGCCTTGTGTGCCGACGATCTCCATGTGGAGGTGGGCCAGGCCGCTGGCCACCGACAGCGCCAGCTTCACCATGCCCTCCACCGTCACCGTCCCTCTGTTCAGGTAGTCGAACAGGGACCCTTGCTCGTGGTACTCGGAGACAAGCCAGAGCTGCGTCCACGTCCCATTATCTACCCAGGGGAAGCAAGATTATTCATATTTATGAAAAAAAATCAGCCAGGAAAAGCCTCCCCCCTGTTTTGTGGCCGGCTCAGGCACACGAACGAAGAGGGATGGTCGCAGGGCATCTGCGGGGCTCGGAGGGGCATTTTGGGAGGGAGCGGGGCAGTGGAAGCACTTCCCGGCCAGCAGCCAGGGCTCCCCACGCCTTGCAGCGTACCCTTGTTATCGGCAGCGATAAAGCCCAGGATGTTTTCGTGCCTCAGCATCACCGTCTGATAAATTTCCGCCTCCCGAAACCAGGACCGTTCATCTCTGGAGGAGAAGATTTTCACAGCTACATCTTCCCCGCACCATTTTCCACGCCAGACTTCACCAAATCGGCCTTTTCCTACAATTTCCTGCAGGACAATAGTCCTTGCGATTGTTCTTTGTACAAGCAGAGGTAAACCTAGTTGGAAAAGAAGAGATGGGTATTTGTTAAATAGTTCACCAGCGATTTTTAAATCACAAAGTTAAGAGATTTTTCCAGAGTACCAAGGGAAAGTTGTCTCCCATCCAAAATATCTCCAAATCCTATTTTTGAATGTTACTGGCCAGATGAGCGTACATCGCGTCTGTCACTAGGCACCACAGACAACCTCGGTGCTGAAGTGCCTCAGGCAGACCAAAGACCAGGGGTCAGGTTCTAGTGCGTGCCAGTGCCAGCCCGGCTCTCCCAGTCTGCCAGGGGACACCAAGAACCCCCTTGCACCGGGGACAAGACTGACAGGTGCCTTCAAGAGCTACAAGCCAGCGTGGGTCACAACAGAAATTACAAAGCCCTCAGATACAGGGGTGGGGGGCAGAAAAAGGTCTGAAAAACTGGCATATACACCATGGCCTGCCTGGAAAATCACAGAAGGGTTTGGGTGGGAAGGGACCTTAAAGCCCACCCAGTGCCACCCCCTGCCCTGGGCAGGGACACCTCCCACCAGACCAGGTTGCTCCAAGCCCCGTCCAACCTGGCCTTGAACCCCTCCAGGGATGGGGCAGCCACAGCTTCTCTGGGCAACCTGGGCCAGGGGCTCACCGCCCTCGGCATAAAACACTTCTTATATCTAGTCTAAATCTTCCCTCATTTAGTTTACAGCCATCACCCCTCGTCCTATCACAAACCAGCCCAGCGTTGCTGTTCCATGTGACAGGGAGACCAGACCGGCCGTGGCTGATGCGTAAAGAGCCACCACACCAGACCACAACGACCGAGCGCCGGCAAACACGGGGGCCGGGCCCACGCCGGCGCAGTCGCCAGGAGGCATTCCGTAAGTCCCAAACCAACACAGCATCAAAGGCACTTCGTTTTGTTTTGCTAGCCATAATCCCCTGCCTTGTTTGATTTGATACTGTATTTGTTTGGGACTCAAAGAAGTTTTCTAATTTTATTTTAATTTTTCTAAAACCAAGACAACCTTGCTTTTAACAGACCGAAATAATCAGCAGGAAAAATTATAGTTTGAAGGTCAGCTTATTCAAATTTATTCAAATTTCCCCTCCGGGTTCCTTGACAGAGCCCTTACGCCTTGCAGCCGCTACTGCCTGTCCATGGGCTCGTCCTGTGCCCAACCCTGACTCGCAGAGAGGAGCAAAATCACCATTTGGCTGCGATCAGGGCAAACCGCACTGTGCAGGAGGCTCCGTCTGCCGCCACCGCGTGTCAGCACCAGTAAAGCCCTGGTCTTAGCCCAGGGAGGCCTACGAACAGCGAAAACTTCAGGGTAAATGAAGCCAGAGTTTACTCATTCCATCTCTGAAAAAACATCAGGGAAGTACAATAAATTAATCTGGAAAGGGTATGTAGTTGATGGAAAATAAAGTAAATTAAATTAAGCACCATTTATGGATTTTTCACTTATAAATAAAATTAAGCTTGATATACATATTTTTCAGGTAAATAAAAGCTCTTAGTTACGGAAAGCTGGGCCGTACACACCAGACGTGCCACCAGCCTGATGAGCTGGAATGTTTGAATTCCCACCTCATTTTTGCCTTTCTTTGATCTACCAGGTTCTCAATAGCAACGGAGGCATCGCAGCAGATAGATAGGATATCAGAAACAGGTGAAATATTAAAAAGGTTGCTGTTCTGCTCAAACTCGAAAATTTGGAGTAACGTTATTTTGGCACTGCTACAAAAATTTCAGGAGTGGCGTCCTGACTCACTCAGTTAGATTTAGTACCTTTTATTATCAGCCATGCCCCATCAGCCAGCAGTGCCTTGTTTCACACTTGAAACTGAGTTCTGAGTTAACTTTTGAACTCTTCCACTTGAACAACGAACCAAACTTTTGTAATCTGACAGAAAAAAGAGCAAACAAAGCCCTGTTGCCGCTGTAAGATGTGTACAAGCCTGTTGGTCACTGTACCGGCACAAAATCTCTCATGACATAGAACTTGTCACCGGTGTTAGAGTCCCTGAGATAAGTCCCCACATGCACCCCCTGGTCAGTTCTCCATCGCCCTAGGAGCAAGGTGCCACATTTGCCTTTGGTTTAAGCCCCAAGGAAACTCGCTCCAACGTTTGGCAGCGAAGCACCGTCAGCCGCGCAGGGGCAAGAGCAGGGCAGTCCCACGTACCGGAGCCGGAGCCCGAGGTCGTCATGTCGTAGATGAGGTCCTTCAGTGTCTTCCTGGAGTTGACCAGGTTGCACTCGGAGAGGGGCTCCTCCATGTTGGGCTGCTTGGCCCGGCCGCGGGCACAGCGCCGGCGCCGGTGGGTGCACACTGCCAGCACCGCCACCAGCGAGAGGATACAGACCGGCACTGCCACCGTCACCGCCAGCACCACTGGTCCCGCGCTGGCTCTGCCCGGCGACTCCGATGCTTTCAGAAGACACAAGGGAGAGCAGAGTGGAGGGAAGAAGACGGTAAGTGAAGAGCTGTGGAGCAGTGACGTATCAAGATTCAATGACTTCCCACAGTCGTCCTGACCAGGACTGATAGCAGTGAGACAAACTTTTCTCTAAGTTATGGAAGCTTCCCCCCACCACCACCTTTTCACCAAGGTTGGGCTCATGTTAGCTGTCATCACCACTAACACCACCATCTCAGCCCCACCAGCAGCTCCTCAAGGAGGACATTAAGCAGCGCGCGGCTGTCGGCAGCACGGCCGGAGGTGAGGTGCCACATGGACCATCACCATGCCTGCCCCCAAGAAAGCTCCTCAGACACCTCACCCTCCCCACAGGGCACTCTCCACTTCTCTCCACTTCTGTTACTAAACCCACAGAGGCTTCTCACAGCACAACACATCTCCAGCTCGTCCCACCCCACCTCCCACAGTACCATCCAAGGCAGCGAACACCTGAAGAATATCTTGCAATTGTAGTCCCAAAACCACAAAGAGTATGCAGTTTTAATCTGTTCACCGTGTCAAAACACCATTTGTCTGCAGTTAGCTGATCCCCCACCTCCCCATTGCAGAAGACCAAGAGACAGGACCAGCACGCCCACCGTGGGAGCCCGACCAGCGCAGCCACCACCCGATGGCCAGCAGCTGGTGTCCCTCCCAGTGCCAGGGGCAGCAGGATCTGCATTCAGCCAGAGACACCTCACCAGCGCTGCCACCGGCGGGCATGAGCCCTTCCCACACTTGACAGTGTGTATGGATTTCTCAGGACATTGTCCCTGCTGCCCCCAAATCCTTGGGCAAAACAATTTCCTAACACTTAATGCATACAGGAATGCAAAGTTCTAGCAAATGAGGCATTAAAAGGATTTCTAGCACAGAACACTTTCGGAACTTGTGCTCACGAAGCTGTATTTCACAAGGGTCGAGAAACCGGGCCGTCCTAGATCATTTTCCATTTTAGAACTACAGGGGTAAAAAACATCAAGAAGCTACAGGAATACATTATTAAGGTATTTACTTGCACATGCACACACACAAATCCCTTAATGCCCCCAAAATTGTAAATAAGCTAAAAAAGAAACCAAACCAAACCAACCAACCAACACCCACTCCTAGAAACAAAACAAATAGAAAGTTGACCCAAAAAAACCCTCAGCGCTCAGAATCGCAAGTACCAAACAGTGGATCTAAAGTCTACAGAAGGTTTAAGAATCATGACCTCCACACCAAAGTCACCCCTTAGCTGTCCTAGAAAACAAAAAGGCCCTCTCTCCCGTGAGGAAAATGCTAAGTGATGTGTACATAGTAATCTGCATTTTGGGAGTCTCGGAAGCAGCAGCCTGAGGGCCCTCAGCATCGACTGTTACTTTCCTCCAGTTAATAGCACAGTAGAAGCGCTGCTTCTTCACAGGCCCCTGCCAAGCCACGCGCACCATCCTTCAGAGGTGCCAGCAGCAAAGTTAGCTCTGCAAAGTTAACTTGCTCCTTTTTCTTCTCTTCCTTACATTTTAGCGTTATGCACAAGTGAGAAAAGAGAAAAAACCAGAATGTTAGCAGAAGGCCTCCTGTCTATTCACAGCGTACAATTCCAACCGTTCTGCAAACAAAGTTATTACATCTTGCCCACGGGCTTTTCCTCTCCAATAGAGGAAATAGACTCCAAAAGGACACACGGGGGTTATCTGGCAGATCTGTAAGAGGATTTGCAGGCAGGATCCCTCCTTGCAACTGCTGCCTGTTTGCCAACATGACGGGGTGTCCTGGGCTGTGCCCGGTTGTGTCTCCCCAGGCAGAGGTTTCCCCTGCGGCAGATACGGATCCTCCACTGTAGGGACGTCGGGCGCTGCGAGGGGCAGCAGGGCCGCGATGCCGCAGTGCGGGCTGGGAGGAGGGAAGGCAGCCGGCACTGCGTGCCAGGTGAGGAGCCACTGCCTGTGTACTCAGGCATCGCCCAAAGCCACGTCCTCGCCCGCAGAGCCAAGTGGGTATGTTGTCTATTGGCAGATGCTGCCACAGACAGACATGCCTACGATACTCACTATAAAATGTCAGTTCCTTCCACCAACTGCTGAAACACAACATAGAATCATCTAGGTTGGAAGGGACCTTTCAGACCATCGAGTCCAACCACCAACCCAGCACTGCCCAAACCCCCACCACCCCATGTCCCTCAGCACCACGTCTGCCCGGCTTTTAAACACCTCCAGGGATGGCGACTCCACCACTTCCCAACGTAACATGAAATGAACAAAATATAAAACTTTATTGTTTTTAGGCCAGTGCAAACAGTATCAGAAGGAAACCATTCAGGAATCTTTGGACAGCCATAAGTGAGTCCGTGGGAAGAGAGAGGCTCCGAGGGGCATCTTCGCAGACGGGCACAGGAGCTCAGCGCCTGGAGCAGCATCCTTCCCCGCTGCGGGCAGCAGTGACAGCAGTCCAACCAGAGAGCCTTTGTTCGCAGCAGCAAGTGATCTCCAGCACCGCAGAGCCCCCGGTGCTGCCCATCAAACACCAACGTGCAGGCAGCGAGCACGCCGTGGTCCTGGTGGGACGTGGTCCTGGTGGGACGTCCTTCCCCTGTCCTCTCGCTGTATGCCCACAGCCTCTTTGCTGGGGTCCCACCTCATCAGCCACGTCCGCCACTGGGTCACCGCAGCCCCTTCTCCCAGCGTACGGTCACCGCTGTCCTGTGTCCCCCTCACAGTCCTTCCAGCTCCTTCCTCCTCTTCCCTCTTCTTCCGAGCTCCCTCCATTCCCAAGCACCGCTCTCTCCAGGAGTAACTTCTTAAAAATCTCCAGGTTTGTTCTCTTTTCCTTTACTTTCAAGCCTGTTTCTTTACAGTCTGGGTGTTACAGGTGGCGAACCTGCACAGGCAAAAAAGAGTAACAGTTACTGTGGGCTTTCTTTTTTCTTAAAATTCTATACATACCTAGGTATATACATAAAACTTTCCAGGAACTCCTAAAATTGGGAAGCAGCTCTAGAGAAACTTTGAATAGGAGAACAGCCACGTTCGCTAAGGGCACAGTAAATTAATTACTTCACTTAGCTTTCCGTAGCTGTTCCTGGACATTTGCACATCATATCGCTGCAGCAACACCTCGCCCTGCGTTCAGGGAGGCTGCCCTGAGCTCAGACCGGCAGCGAACGCAGTCACTGGGCGATGACAAGCACAAAGCCCCGAGGCACAGAGCCAGGACGGGGCAGAAACGCGCATTTCCACATTTTTCATTGCAGGACAGATGCGGCTCAGAAGATGAAACTAAAAGTACATACCCATTTTTGAAGGGTTTTTAACATTAAAGCCATATTACTGTACTGGCTATGTCTACACTGCCTTGTCATACATTCTGCAAGTCCAGGTTTGGTTCACAGAACTGCCAACAGAATTAAGTGAGACAACAGTGCGGCTCAGGCTTCTGGGACATGAGAACTTGTAACTTCCAGCGCACTGTTTGCACGTTGTAAACCGCTGAAACAGGTTTTATAGCAGAACTTTAAGGGGCTCATAAAAAATGTTTGGTACATCTTTAAAAAAAGTACCAAAATGATTTTTATCGGAAAAAACATCTTGAATTTTAACAGAAAAGTTTTCTGACACATTTTTACTGCAAATGCATACAAGCACAGTTTGTATCATGAAGGAACTGCAGTGCAGGCTGTGAGGGAGAACGGCATGAGCAGTAATTTTCAGCGACGTTTGCCCCTGGGAACTCCGGGCGGCAGGCGAGCAGCGGGGCGGGCTGGGGAGAGCAGCCGGGCGGGCAGCAACACGGACGGCTTTGACCGCCAGGACAAGGAGCAGGAGAACCTTGGCCGAGGCGGGAGGAGGGAGCAGAGACAGAGACACTCATGGCCATTCCAGAGATGCACAGCGAGACATCAGAGCAAAGCAGAAGCAAAATTCAAACACTCTCACACCCACTCAGGAGGGTGACAGCCAGCAGCAGGAACACAAGCAGACGCCAGCGTCACTTATGCAGTGACAGTTGTTGGGAATAAAATCAAGTTCAGTGATGCTTACGGGTCTCCTCTGAGATGCTGCTAAGTGGAGGGAGCTCAAGGGCAGAAGGCAAGTTAGCAGTAAGACTGGAAGCTGAGGTGTCCAGGGCAGTTTGCACGGCATCTCCACCGAGTTCCTGGGGAATGAAGAGATCCTGACTGTCTAGAGAAGTTTCTTGGAAGGAGTCAGCTGGAAACTTCCTTTGTCATCCTTTAGTCTACTGGCTGTGCCAAAGAAAGTGTGGATCACAGCTGGTGGCAACTACTCAAACCCTTTCCAGGTCTTCATAGAGCACACATGGGAGACTTGAGAAGCACCAGCGCGGTGGTTTCTGCGTTAGAGTTGGTCGACAGCGTCTTCAACCCTGACCCTGGCAGCAGGGCGTCCTGCGGCCGGCGCCGCAGCTGTCCCGGTCCTGGGCGCACACACCACGGCCCCTGCGCTTCCCACGGCACAAACCGCCCTCGGGACAGGCGACCAAAATCAGCACAGGGGCAAAACACACGGCAGGCATGGTACAAACAGTAATCAAAGGCTACATCACCAAATTAGCGTGGTAATGTTTTCAGCAGTTGTGCAACGTTAAACTCTTTGGGAAATAAGAAAATCCCTCATGACTACCTAAAACCATCAAATCAACACCATTAATCATAACATTTTGCAATCTCATTTCGAATGTACTATTCCATGACTCAATAATCAAGAACAGAAGCTGAAAACATGTTGCCATGTATGAAACAAAAATAGCACATCTGGCAATATTTAGCAATTTCACAATATGGTATAGTTATACTTCCAAGTTGTGTAAACAAAAGAGAACTTTTAGGCATCAAAAAAAAAGGACGGATTTTTTTTCCCCTCCAATGGAAAAGACACTCTCACATACGTTTGCCTTGCTTTTGACACATAACCGGCACCACAAGACTTCTAAAAGCCCTGAATGTTTAAGTTCTTAAGCCACTCGGGGGAAAAAATTACACATTCTTTCCAATGTAGTAAGAAAATATATTGCATCTAACGGGGGGCTCCAGGCACACAGGCTCTAGGCACACAGAAGACTTTCAAACAATTTCAAAAATACACTATTTGGACTAGAGCTCAAAATTCAAGTTTCTCCAGCTTCCACCGTGACTACAGACCCCACCGCCCCTTTGCAGGACATTCAAAAAATCAGCTGGGAAAGGTCTGCTCAAGGACGCAGATGTTCAAGCAAACCCATGAGGGACACAGCTAGGAGATAAATGGACACGTTACCTCAGCTGCCATTTCCCCCTCCCCTGCCCAGCCCTGCCTTCTCCTCACATGGCTGTATTCTCACCAGTCCCTCCAGAGAACACGGATCTGGGAGGGCCAAGATGGACAAAAGTATGTGAAACATTTGCAGAACGAGACATCCACAGAGCAGCTATGAGAGGTTGGAGCTCTGCCCGCAGGGATTTCTGGAGGAGAACCTCAGATCGGTCCAGCTGGGGGATTATCCCAGGAACCGCGGTGTAGCACCGACACAGCGGGGAACCAGGTTTGGTGCATCCCCTGCAGCTACTTCATCCTCTGAGCAGCTCTGGGGCACTGCAGCCCTCGCTGACAGCCCACCTTCTGGGTCACGGACAGCCAACCTCCGAACAGCCGGAGAGAAAACAGCCGTGATTCAGAGGCTGATGCCTTCGGGCCAGCTGTCACCAGGCTGGAGCACTGCTCGCACTGGTGTACACTGGTCCCAGTGACCCCATCTCCCCAGAGCCGGCCGGGCTCAGGCCAGCCCTGCAGGCTGGCAGGCTCCAGACCCAGATGGAGCTTGCTCACGAGCAGCTCTTCCTCACCACTTATTTTTGAGTCCTGACCTCCATCCGAGGCTGTCTGTGCCACGGCAGACAGGCTCATTTTCTTCATTAAAAAAGCCAGAACAGAAAGCAGCCAGCTAAATCACGGTTCTGTTACTACTTTGCAGCAGAGTAGTAACGCAAACTGCTGCTGTTGGACACTGAACTCTAGCAGTGGCTTTCAGAAACCATCAGTTAAGAGGAACTAAAGTGGCCGCACAGAAGAGAGAAACAAACATAAAAAAATATTTCCTCTCCTTTTCTTGCTCCATTCCCCACCCTCCCTGTTTTTACCCATCACTGAATTTCAGGAGAGTTAGTGAGAAGAATTGTGTTTTGCCTCTTGACTCACTGACCAGACCTTCCTTCTAACACTACTCTTGGACCGAGCCCAAGCTGGGAAGACAAAGCGAGACCTTTCCATCCTCTTCGATAAAGACGAGGGACACCAAAAGTAAAGGAGAGGGAAAGGCAGAGCCCTGCCCAGACCGCAGCTCAGCCTGCGCATCCTCTGCCCTCAGGGCCCGGGGCAGCTCCCAAGGGCCATAAACGAAGAGATTGTCCTTACAACTCACATTCAAACGCTTGCGTTTATTCAGAAAGTTACTGGTTGAAGGCTGATTCTTCTAATTTTCTGCATCAATATATACCTTATAAAACTTGTGGTACAGTAGTGTCTGACTTCCTTAATGCTAACATATCCGTGCATACCATTCTCCTAAAAGGGCTTCAATGTCTTCAGGCATTTTCAAACAGGTAAACGAAGAGTAATTATTAGTTCATGCAAAACCTGCAGACAATATTAAAAAAAACCCAACAAAATACAAAAATCTTGCCCAAAAATTAGTCTAATTGGTACCATCCATCTCTCCTAGCAGTACAAATATACTCAAGGGATTTTGTTTCAGGAGTTCCATCATATTTCCCTTTCTTTCATCCCAGTGTGTGCCACTGCAGGTGATATGAGGGACGTTTGTGCCTTTGTACAGTTTGTGCAATAGGAATAAAGAAGAAATTACTGGAAATCACTTATTATGCAGTTTGTTAATCCCACTATTAGCTTAATCTTGTTCCATAAAGCCTCCTTTCTGCTCTGACTCATTTTCCACTATACAAATACAGAGCAAAAATCGTACGCTTTTTGTCTCAAGTTGTAGAGATGCTGCTGTGCAGAGCAGCGAGGAGATCGTTCTGGCTGTGTGCAGCCTTTTCCTGGAATCACAGAGGTACCTTGAAGGAAAAACCCTAAAGCCTTTAGAAGCAAAACTTTTACAGAGGATTCTTTGCTGTGCTGAAGTTTCCCACCGGTGTGGCTGCACACACTGAACACATCCCTGTGTTTCTCCTCGGAGAGGCTGATGTTTTCTTTAGCCAGTCCCTGGAAGAGCCTGGTCAGAAAGCCCAGAATCCCCTGACAAATTTGCAAACCCACCTGCACCAATCCAGCCTCAATTTTCAGTATCTGTAAAGATGGAGAATTAATATCCAGCCTCACCAGGTACTTTGAGATCAGGAGATTAGAAAGAGTAGCAGGATGAACCCTTCCCCACACGTCTACAGACAGACTGCCAAAGCAGACGAGGACACCAGAGCTCGAGGAAGTCCCGCTCACCCCACCTGGCACCAAATGCGAAGCGCCTGAGCCTTCAGGTGTG
This sequence comes from Fratercula arctica, assembly GCA_947846985.1. Lineage (NCBI taxonomy): Eukaryota > Metazoa > Chordata > Aves > Charadriiformes > Alcidae > Fratercula > Fratercula arctica. Next base: position 669,654 of record CANTUZ010000008.1, on the reverse strand, counting down.
GGGTCCCTGCCTCCACCTGAGAGGGTGACCAAAGCCAACAGCAACTTTGCTGTTTCGGAGAAGGGGTGGGAAAGCAGTTCCCCAGCCTGTACTTACTCCTACTGGGGTGAAACACCACCCTGCGCCATAACCAAGTGGAAGCACCAGGTCAGAAGAAGCTCCAGCGGTCGACTGCAGGTGAAGGCCTATGGCCAGGCTTGGGAGTGGGGTAAATCCTGCTCACAGGTGGGCTGGGGGCAGAGACCACAAGAAGCATCTCACAGCTCTGAAATACGGCCCGAGAGTCCTGTGAGACACAAGTCTACAACTGAGAGAAGTCTTCTAGCTCTCATTAGCAGCTCCTGAAAACACCTGCCGCACGCAGAGGCGCACGGAGGCGATTTCTCACACGGAGATCTTCCCAGGGCCCATGGAGGACGCGGTGTGCGGGCCCTGTCCTGCAGCCCTCTCCCCACAGCCCACTGACAGGGGACGGTCACCTCAAGTCACCCACTGGGGCAGAAAGTATTCCAGTTAAAACAGTAGAAACCTGGAAATAAATTCAGGGTAACACAGAAACCCCCTAATTCCTGCAAACTAATCCTGCACTTTGGAACTGAGCACCTGTTAATGCAAAATACCATAATGAAACCCCTGCCAACAACAAGTATATAAAAAGCACACATCCAGGTTGAATCTGTCCCTAAAAATGTGTATTTTCACACATTGTAAAACAACAACTCAAGAGGAGAGCAGCCTCCTCCCACGCAGGCGCAGGCTGAGCTGCTGCTGGCCGAGGCAGGCAATGCCATCTACAGTTTTACTACGGGAATTCATGTGCGGGCAATCAAAACTAACAAATTGCTTTCTGCCCTCAGAGAGCCTCATGCCACAAGCCATTTGATTGTTTTCCAGCCACTCCTGACACATTTACAAAATAAAGCCCTTGGTACCCAGCAGAGAGCCCAGCCGAAGCCGGTCGGTGACAACAAGCAGAGGGACAGGCTTGTGTCCCAGTGCACTGGCCACCACCCAGAGGGAAGAGCCTGCCCAGGGTCCTGCCTCTCCTGGCAGGATCTGCACCGACCACAGGGGACCTGCTGGGGAAAGGCGGAGAGCCCTGGGGCTGTTCCGCTGGAGAGGAGCAGGCTGAGAGGGGAGCTCATCAATGCTCAGCAAGAGCTACAGGGCGGGGGGCAAGAGGATGGGGCCAGACTCTTCTCAGGGGTGCCCGGGGACAGGACACGGGGCAATGGGCACAAGCTGGGACACGGGAAATTCCATCTCCACAGGAGGGAAAACTCCTTTCCTGGGCGGGTGCCCGAGCCCTGGCCCAGGCTGCCCAGAGAGGTGTGGAGTCTCCTGCTCCGCAGAGATCCCAACCCCGCCTGGACGCGTTCCCGTCCAACTGCTCTGGGGGACCCTGCTCCGCCAGGGGCTGGGGCCACATGATCTCCAGGGGTCCCTGCCGACCCCGGACACTCTGGGATTCTGGGATTCTCCTCCTCCCTGGGGTTCCCCCCTGCCTACAGCAAAGCTTCTCATAGCCACAAACTCTACTTTTACACTAGAATCTGCATAATGGAGAGAGAGGGAGAACTTCCATATCAAGATGTCTGTACCAAGTGTCAACCTGCATGTATGACTGCTCTTTAAAAAAACAGGGTGGGCTGGCTTAAATATGTACTTTGACAAAGCAGGTATGTTTTAAAGAACAGAGAGCCTGTGCACTAAGGTAGGCACTAATGAAGAGAGCCAGTGGCGGCTGGCAAGGGACAACCAACCAAGACAAGACAACGGTACCTGGGGACGTGCTGAGGAAGAGGTGGCATCACACGTGGACCTCTGGGCCAAGCACTCCTTTACCCCAGCATGGCCCAAGCACAGACCATTTCCAGGTCCAAGCCGCGTGAATCCTGACCCAGCCTGTGCTCAGTGGTGGCAACAGGAACTTCTACAGTGTCAGTGAGATGATAGACTAAGCCGAGAACTGCCTCCATGTCTTGTCAGACCGGCTGACGGTTCCAGTGCTGGCCACTTGCTACGGTGCCTCCATTTTAAATTTCTTGCCCTGAGCCAGAGACGAACCCAAGATGCAGATTTGGATTTCGGGGTGCCATACAAGACCAGAAGTGAAGGAAGAAAAAATGCAAGCTGAGCAAGGAATTGCCTAAAAACTCACTTTGGGAACAGTGGTTTCCTAAGCAGGGGAACACACGCACCCACCAGCGCAGCCTGGCAATGCCCTTCGAGAAGGTTTTCCCGTGGCGGAGCCTGGCACGGCAGGTCCCCGGCACAGCCCAGCTCCCTCACCAACACCCCCGCTCCGTGACGCCCCTCAGAAAGGTTAGTGTTACCACAGCCTAAATGAAGCTTTCCTACAGCACAAACTGTGTGAAGAAGGGCTGTCAGAAACGGCCAGCAAGCAAATACCGTTGGCACTGTTAAATTTCTGACTAACGTGAATTCCCCCAAATGTTTAGAGCAAAGGGCTCAGGCTAAAAATTAAGTAATTAACTTTCTCTGGTATGGAAATATGAAACCAGAGGTTTTGCAACTACCAGTTCAAGTGCTAGAACGACAGACATGCCTCCACTATAAATAGCAGTTTTCTCCCAAGATTCCAGCATTCCAACTTGGGGGGGGAGCACGGTATTTTATTTCTACATTTCTAGAGCATGACCACTACTAGCATCTCCCTTCTGTTGTCACCTGAAAGAAAAATACTTAAATAATCCTTATTCCTGCCCCACACAGCAGGTGAGACGAGGTCCTGGGGTACAGACCTCCCAGCTTCTGCCTGCGCTGGTGGGAACATCTGCCCGTCCGCACCAGGAGATGACAGTCCCCAGGGCGACCACAGCAACCCCTCACGGTCTGCCCTCCAGGACCTTATACGATATCCCAGGTGCTCCCAGAAACAGCCTTCCAAATTCTGCTAAGTACTAGATGATAGCAGCTTAAATGACACTTGTAATTGTAAATTATGTATTAATTTGCATCTATCTTACCTGTAACATCTCTCACTGGCGTAAGTATATAAAAAGATATCTGATAAAGTAGTATATTTTACAGTTTTTTCAAAAAAAGCCTGGATTAAACACAAATATTGGAAAGAAGAGTCAACCACTTAAACTTAAAAATAGTACAAATATTTATTTCAAAAAAACACTGAACCAGCTTCATTACACGATTTTGAGTCCAGCAGACTCAAGTACTGCACCACTCTGTAACGCACAGAGCTCCTGGAAGTGCAAATCTTTTTCCTCCCTCTAACTGGGACCAGGAATCTTACACCTTCTCCTCCTCCCTGCTGGGCAGGAATCAGTGACGGCAATCTAACATCAAACAAAAGCTGCTAAAATGAACTGCAGAACCCCAAAGCTCAGGATTGCTGAAGCAGCATCAGCCAAAGACGCCCCCAGCAACGGCTCGGTGTCCCTCACCCCTCTGCCCCCCGCAGCAGACCCTCCGTGCCATATGACCCGCGCCAACGGAGAGGACACAGCTGCTGCCCTGACCACACCAAACTGCAAACCCCTTGCTGCTGGAGCACGGGCACGCCAGCACGAGCTGCAGCATCGCTCACCAGTCCCCATGGCAAAGACATGGCACTCGGTGACACAGACCAGCCAAGGACGAGGAGAGCAGCTCCCCACATGCTGGGGGACTGTCCCATTACGGGTCAAACCCCACCGCCAACCCAGACGCCCATCTGTCCAAAAACATGCATTTCCCACATACAATTCACAGTGAGCACCTACAACTAACCTTTCCAAACCTCTCCAGTCTGCCATCTAAAGCAGGTCTTTTAAATTGTGCGCAGAGATTTTGAGACTGTAGAACTTCAGCCAGTGCAAGGTCCTCATTATTTCCTTGTGATGCAGCAGCTAACAGCTCTCTGCTCCCCACAACTGCTAATTCACAGCTGCCATACACTGCTGATCCGTGCCCCGTGGACAGTCCCCAGTACATCAGATGTCTTCCTAACATCCAGACTAATGCCAATTCAAATCACAAACTCCCTTAAGATATTCCAGCCCATAAAATGTGAGGTTACAAGTCTGCTTCCTTCAGACACTTCCTTTCATCGTCACAGTTGATGCCTTGTGGGATATCAAAGACAGCATCTCTTTAGGAGATACAAGAAATTCTCTTTTCCCAAAATAGAGCTGTAGTTTAGATTTTCCTGTCTGAAACAAGTTGGGAAAAAAATAGCTGCTGTTTGACAGACAGCCTTTACAATCCCCATTCGCTGGCTCCCATGGCCACGTCCCCTGCACAGTGTTCCTGCACTCCCTGCTGCCACACCAGCGCTCAGGCGGCACTTACCGACGGGCAGGCGGAGGGTGATGTTGTTGCAGAAGTCGGTGTAGCAGCACTCGGTCTTTGTGATGTTCTTGGAGCTGTGGCAGAAGACCTGTGCGTTGAGCTCCGGGAGGGAGACGCAGGACTTGATGACCTCCTCCCGTCCGTTGGTCAGCATGACGGAGGCCCAGCAGGCGCCCTCCGTCTGGCAGGTGAAGTTGGTGTGCTCGCACAGCTGGCACACGCACTTCAGACCTGAAAAAGAGGTTTCCAGCTTTCATGAGAAGACCCCAGAAAGACAGACACACAGCCCCAACAACTGAGCCAGCTTGGCTCATTGGTTGGCCAAGGCTCGCTGGTTCTCTACGAGCGGCCGGCAGAGCTCCAGCACAGGTCCTGTGCCAGTGAATGGGCTCCTGGGCTGCAGGAGGACGACCAACAGTGCAGGTCCCCAACACCCACAGGTGACAAGTTTTCACACCAGGCGGTCCTCAGTCACAGGAAAGTATACATCATCTATCTCGCATAAGGGAGAAGACTGACCACCCCAAGAAGAAGTTCCTGTGAGAGCTGCCTTTTGCCTAGACAGGGAGACGGAGCTTAAAGCCTTGAGGTTCACGTTCTCAGCTCCCGCAGACTCAAGACACCTTGGACAAGCCTCAGGACAAACACGCGGGCACGTGCTCAATTCCAGATGTATAGACACAGCCACGCTCATTCCATACTGAATTTAAGTACTACCAACAGCAGCTGCTCAAGTAGCAGAGCTGACTTCCCCAACCACGGCCAGCCCTCACTGGAGCCCGTCCCGCGCTGGCACCGCACACACACACCAGAGCCGGCTGGGCTATCACAACGAGCCTGAGGAATCGCCAAGACACAAGCTCCCGGCACGCACCACCCTACACCCCACGGACACACACCAGCAGCAACGATGGACTTCTCCCCAGGTCGTCTGAGATGATGCACCTTTTTCAGGCACCCAAACAGCTGCCCCGTTTCTTTTGGTGCAAAAATCTGATGACTTCTGAGCTTTGTATGTTTTTAACCACATCTTCATGTTTTACCAGATCAAATAGAAACACATTTAATAACTACTATGTTTTTCAGGCTTTATTGACTCTTCCTTGGAAGAAGAGGAGGAAACCAAAGCCACATCATCTCAGTGAAACACCAGATGCCAACAATACATTTTTTTGCCTTCCTTGTTGTCTTCACCTGCTCCATAACAAACAATTTTTGCTCACTTCATGCCAAGTTTAGGAGCATATATTAGCAGTGATACAATAACCAAGGCATCTTAACCTTGGGCTGACAGCAATTTCTACAGGAAGCCCTTCCTTAAGTGCACTTTATATGATTATTTCGTTCCTGTAAAAAAAAACACAAACCAACACTTCATGTTAGAGTGCACAGGCTTGATCTCTTCAACTTTTGACTTAAACAGTTCTTACCCCACCACAGGGCCCCCAAAATGCATTCTGTACACCTTCCTGGGTCAGTTATAATGCTGCAAGACTGAACACCGCTCTACCTACAGGAGTCAAGGTATTAAAAAAAAGTAATTTTATCCCTAAATCCATTGTGTTTCTTTGGGAATTGGGCAGGGGGAGGCTGTTTCTTGTACTTAACAATAATAGACATCTAAAAAGTAAAATCATGAGATGACCGGGATGGCCACCAGGAACAGAAGAGCTTTCTTCCCATCACTAGCTAGCTCCCGACAAGCCAGCGCACTCCAACAGCTGCTGCGTTCCTCTCTCTGACGCCTTTCCCTCATCAACCTGGGACCAAAACCAGACTCTGCCATCACCCCACGCTGACAAAAGGTTTGTCTACATGAGAGCATGGTGGCTCCTGGTGTGATTTATCGCACCCCACGTCCACGGCTGCAGTGGCAGTGCGCTGACGATGGCTGAGGAAGCAGCGCGGTGACGACGGCTGCGGCAGCGCTTGCCACGCATCGGGAGCAGCCGGGACTCTCCTCCCCGAGCCCCCGGCGGAGCCCTGACAGACATCAGCACGAATCTCATTTCTGTGTCTGTGACACTATTTGTTTTCTTTACAACAATCTTCATCCTGTGCCACCCTTCCGAAACAACAGCTTGTCGTGTTTATCCTCGGCTGGGGCCCGCAGCAAACCTCCTTGGCACCATATGTTCATGTTTATCCTGGATGCAGGGTGTGCTGGGGACCGTGTCCCTGCCTGTCGGCTTCGGCTCTCGCCCGGCACCATCCATCACCCAGCAACAGAACAGAACTTCTTCCTTAAAGACATTACCGTGGCCCTAGAAGAGATGCCAGGAGCAAGACTCATCAGATCCAAATAAATAAGACATCTAGCAGGAGAAAAATAGACACATCATCACCAACACTGCAAAATAAAAGCATTACTTGAGGAAATGAATATAAAGCTGTCGCAAGTGTCTTCAGTGTTTCAGACAGGTCATTGTGCTGTTTTTCTCCCCCTTCTCCTGGCCTAAAAATAAAATGGGAAATGGTCCTTGCAATGTCACCCACAGTGGGTAACTGACAGTTTTATCCATGTTCTGGGATTTTGCAGACTGCCCGAGAGAGGAGTTTTGATCAAAACTGTCACGGCGAGTCCTGAGCAGCTCCAGGGGCATTCTGCCGAGCACCGTGAACAGGGGGCAAGAAAAGGATGGGTAAGGGCTTGGTGACCTCACCTGGACCAAGCTAAACAGCCACGGGTTTCCAGAACGAGAGGGGCCACCTCACACCTGCCCATGACCAGCGCTGGCTGGAGGTCCCCTGGCAGACCGCTCCGACGGCCAGTGACAGCAGTGACAGCAAGGGGTGCTTCAAGTTCGGCATTTTCTACTGGTGTGTTCAGAGACTGTTGTCTTCTGCTGGATGTTCTTTCTTTCTACACCACTAATAGAAAGATCCTAGCCCCATTTTGCCTTTTAGTTCTGAGTGTTTTATTCAAAACTGACTTATCCAATCTACTGCCCACAACCGAAAAGTCACAGATGGATGGAAACCAGCCCTGCTCCCCACAGAGTTGTTTCTGCAAGAAGCCATTACACAAAGAAGAACAAAAAAGGAATAAAGTCTGGTCAAAATTCTCAATACAACCTAATCACATTATCTTTGCTTCTGAAAATGAACTCATTCAGCCACCTGATGACGAGCTGGGATGAGCAGGGACAGGAGCATGTTGAACCCAATACTTCCAGAGAATTTTCATGCCATCTGGAGGCTAGAAAGCCCTGGAGACCAAGATGGCTCAACGAGCATTCCCTCTGCTCCTTTGGGACTGCTGAGCTCACAGAAGTCATGTGAGACAGGCACACGAACTTCTGATGGGAACACGGCATTCAGTTTCGAAGAGACAGAAGAGCACACGAAGAAAAACTTGTCCACAGCCAAAAACATCACATCCTAAAAAACCACTTGAATGTACTTTTCTCCTACCACACTTGAACTGTTGCCTTTCCTTTTAACCATTCCTTTTAGAAAAGCTGAGAACCACTGCCCCAGCGGGTACAAAGCCTTCACCCTGCGCTTCCCACCACAGCTCCTTCCAGCAGTCCTGTTCTGGTCCTGACCCTCCCCCTGTCCCAGTTCCCGTCCCCCCATCTCTAGGCAGCCCCAGACCCCACCGGCTCCCAGGGGCTCTCCCCAGGCTTCCCCCCAGCTCCCTGCCCTCCGCTGCACCCTCCAACCACCTCTGCTCCTCCCGAGGTGGCTCACGCTCGCCACTGACTCTGTGCCCAGAGCCTCGCTGAGAGCATTCCGCCAGCCCACACGCCTCCCCCCTCACCCTCCCCCAGCTCCCGCGTTGCTCCCCGGCTCTCCGTCCCACTTCCTCTCCGATGAGTTGCCAGCTGCAGCATCACCCCCGCTGCCTCTCCGTCCCGGCTCCACCAGACTCTTCCCATCACTCGGCCGAGGTTTCGCCCTCTCCCTGCTCGGGGCAGCGGTGGGTGCCGTGGCGGGGGGAGCACGGCGCCGGCAGCACGGGGAGAGGCTGCTCTGCTCTCCCGTCCTGCCAACAGCCCCGTGCCCGCGTCCCACACCAGCGGTTCCAGACAAGTCTTCCAACACCGAGACTCTCTGGGCTGCGACAAATTCAGGCTGTCGGGTGACACGTGGCAGAAGTCAAACAGGCGCTGCAAGAGCTGCTCGGCAAGAACGAGGGCTCCGCATGTCTCTGCCGATAACAAGGTCCAAGGGGTCACACCAACAGGTGAAATCTGCACTCCCTCCCCCTTCAGCCTCGTATTCCAGGTTTTCCTAGCGTCGTGTCTGCTGCCATCGCTCAGCCAAGATTAAATGCTGCCAAATTTCAAGCCCTTATGCAGGGGAAAAAAAAAAAAACAACCCAGAGAAAAACAGTGCAGCTGCATCTGTTCAAAGACAAGATCAGAGTCCGAGTTGTGGGCAAGACAAGACTCTTCCCAGAAGATTTACACAGACCACTTTTAAATATAATTCTACAAAAACAGAAATCCAAGGTTCCCCAGACTGTGCTACTGGCTAATTTCTCACGTGGAAAAATGGACAGAAAACTCAAAACAGATACAAATACTTACCCTTGTTTCCAAAAGCTTTTACGTACATCAAGAATCCTTTGCTAGAAGAGCAGAAAGATGGCCTTAAAATACAACCATAAAAGCACAACTTTCCTGCACCTGTGCTATTCCAGCGTCCTCACCTCAGTGGAACAGGGAGACGAGGAGCCCGGGAGCTCCTGAGGGTGCCCTTGGGAAGATCCGCACTCCTCCTGCCCCCGGCCCCACTGCACAGGGATGCGACAGACCCCTCCGCTCTCACCCAGCGTGGCATCCCCGCGCATAGCTCCTCTGCTGAGCCCCCGCTGGCACTCTCAGGGACACAGGACTCGCCAGAATTTGTGATTTATTTGTGCAGATGCACCAGGCACATCTCAGTGCTGCTCCATTCATCCATAACAACCTCCTCTATTACCCTTTCTTTTTTATGGAAAAAATTGCCCATATTCAGTTCTGTAGTCGGGCAATCAACAATCTCTGGCAATGTATGTCAAGCTTTCACATTACGTATCTGTACAATTTCTCCTCTAATTTGACTCCGCTGCTGCCCCAGAGAACTGGTGAGGCATTGCCCTCCGTTTTCCGACCAGAGGGATAACAGCGCCACGACAGAAGATCTTCCCCTTCTCTCACACCGCTCAAGCCACCACCACCTTTGAACCACGCTTCCCTGCACACCTGCCCATTCTGTGGCATGAAGGAAGAGGAAGAATTTGCCAATATCGCCTGAAATCCTGCAAGCCCCTCGGTGCAGGACGAAATGCTGATTCCCTCCCCGGGGAAGGCGCCTGGCGCTGCTGCCAGGGCCGGTCCTGGCAGCGTCACCAGAGACGCTGTCGCGGGGGAAAGTTGGGATTTCCACTGCCAAGGAACCCAGAGAAGTGGGACAAGGTGATTATGAAGAAGTTAAAGGGAAAGGGATCAAAGAGGCAGGAGGAAAATGTGCTCCCAAAGTTTCAAAACAAGGCACTCTTTAATCCAGTAACGAACATGACTCCTTTATTTACTCAAGCACAACATTTCCCTTAAAACATTGCATTCTCTGGTTGAGAAATTAGGAGAAAGTGAACAACTGAAACGCGCCATGGCCCCAGAGAGCTACGTTAGGCATCCAAACTTGGTTACCAATGGTTACAGCTCTCCCAGCATGGAATTCTCCAGCAGTCATTAACACATTTGTCCTCAATCTCCCCAAAGCACGGCCCCCCCAGGGATGAGCAGCAGGTTGCCCTGCCGTGGGGCAGGGGACACGTGGTGGCTTCAGGGACAGCAGTTGCCCAGGGGGGCTGCGGGAGGGGGCGAGCAGTGCCTCTCCGCTCCCAAAGGGCAAGACCCACGGGAACAACGGGAGAAACCAGGAGCCAACCCAGGCGACGGGGAAGCTCGCTCACGAACCGTTGTTAGATACACAAGGAAACCAAATTTTACATATAGAGACCACAAGGGACAGATGCTCCCTGCTTTTAGCATTTTTAAGACATAAAGTTTTCAACGATTTTTTTCCCTGCTGTTATTGCAAAAGGAGTTGGGTCTATATATCAATTTCTTGGTTGAGACCCACTCTGAATCGAGGACAGGATGACTTGCTCTTTGGAGCAGAAAATAACCTGCATGACTTACATAAAAATCTACTTTTTTTTTTTCTTAGTTTTCGATGCAACCATAAGAAAACACCCAGTACAGGCAAACACACTCTGCAGTTAACATATGTAGCAGGAATTGAACCAGCATCTGATTCACAGCAAATCAACACAAAAAGGCACAACTGAAGATTATTTTTTTGTATCCTTCCATCAGTTCTTCCTCGAGCATCAGCTTCAAATCCATGACTCAGTAGATAACTAAGGAACAAGAATGATACTATGCGTGAACCAGAGATGCAAGAATCTGAGTTTAGGCACCAGCTTAACGAAAGCCGCTAGCAATTAAAACAAGCGCATAGACACAGTGCAACCTCGAAAGTTAAAAGGAAAGAACTGGGCGTACAATTGGCATAAGCTGACTGACAGACTAAAAGAATACGCTAAAACCTGTGGGGAAAAAAGCCGCAGACTTGCTATCTCTTACGAGCCACACAAAGTTCTACATTTCAACACAGACTTTTTACTACACAGATTAAGAAGCCATTAATCTTCCATTAGGTCATAATCCAGCACTACCCACAACAGTTCCCAGCTTCGTCTTGTGACTGCAGCGCAGCGGAGCACCTCAAAACTAAACTGGAAAGCAAATACCTAAGTGGCCCTACAGCAATTAGCCGTCTTTAATCATGACGGGAAGGAGGGTTGAACAGCCAGAATATCGATCACTCTGTACAGTCTTTCTGCGCTGTGCACTTCTAGATACGCTTCCAGTTGATTCCCAAATTCCGAGATCCGGGGCTTGTGCAAGTGCAGGCGCCGCCGGGGTCCCCTGCCCGGGGGACAGGAGTGACAGCAGATTAAAAGCTCACTGTACACCGCAAAAAGGACTGTATCAAGCTAGGCAAAAACCAGAAAGCTGTAGAGAGAAAAAGTAATTATTCCAGAACTGAAGGAAATGTCTTGGAATGATAGGCCTTAAATAGCTTCACTGTTTTAATTTCTTAAAAATACATATGGGGAGTGATTTTATTAACGTCTGCAACTACCTTAATTTTGGAAGGAGGATACTGGGTACTCAAAATCCCTGTTCTAGAAAAGCTTAGCAACCGTTACAAAAAAACCCAGCAGACAGAAACTGAGGCCAGGCATTTAAATTAATATTAACTGAGCAGGGAAAGGGCAACAAAACCAAGTGCCAGTATTTTTGCCGGAATAAGCTGTCAAAGGACATTTGCTAATTTCTCATTAGCCTCAAACAGGCGAGGTATCCTTTGCAAAGTTAGGCTTTATGAAATACAAGCTATGCGGCAAAACACGAAGGTGTTTTGCAAGAATTCTGTGAAATGCGGTGTATAGCCCAAGCCGCAGGAGAGGCCGCTGGCAGCAGGCGGCGGCGCCCGGAGGAGGATCCTGCGCAGGGACAAGGGCACGAATTCTGCGGGAAGCGGCTGCGACAGCACCGACTGACGGCAAGGCTGAGACAGCTTGCACAGCAAAGGAATACCTGGCATTGAAAGCTGAACACAGCCAACACCTGAAAGCAGTCTGAGAAGGTATTTTGCAGGCAGGAAATCACAGACTGTCTCTCCTGTTGCCACGCAGCCCCCCTCTAGTTACACACAGCCTTCTGCACAAATAGCGGGTGCTACTGAAGCATGGAATTTGACTTCGAAGACGAAAATTTGAACGGTTTAGAATTATTGTATCAAGAAGAGCAAAGTATTTCAAAACAACATTTGGAAATCTAAAATGTCCTCTTTCACTTAACCATCATTGGTTTTGCCCCGTTGTATGTCAGACTGAACACTTGTTCTGCTGGAGAAGCAAGGGGGACGCAAGTTCTGCAAACACTGCTCTGATAGCCTACAGTCAGCCTCCTGGTAAGCGTGGAATCAAGAAACATTGACTTTTTAATGAACTTTATTTATTTTTGCCACCGCCAAACTTCAGATGAATCAAGAAGAGAGATGTTAAAACGCCAGCTGTGTCCTGGTGGCTGGACTGGGTGATCACAGCAGGTCCCTTCCAACTGAACTACTCTCTTCTGTAAGAAACACTTAACTTGCAAAGATCACTTATTCGGGAAAAAAGCATTCCCGAGGACCCAGCCAGGAGTGAAACGTGGCCGGCACTGGACGAGGGCTGGAGGGGCAGCAGCACAGTGAGGTGACATCCATCGCCTCAGCCCCGAGGCAGGGGAAGGACACAGGCACATTTCGGGACACCGGGATTAAAGCGTCACCAAAAGCGTTCAGCACAGGACATGTGCTCATGTGACAAAACCTGCCAGCCTCCACCAGAGCCACTTGCACGTGCCCAGATTCATCTACACATGCCCAAAATTGCCAGGGTATTCACAGCATGTAACTTCAGGCACCCAGCTTGGGCTTTGCTCTCTGCAGGCAGCCAGAGAGAGCCCAGGGTCACTCAGAGCCAAACAGCACCCGAGGTACAAGAGAGGAAACGGCATTGTTGAACCGGGATGGAGTTATTAGCCAAGTCTCTCTTCCCCAGCATCGCTCACTGCACAACACTTCCACGTCACGGATCTGTTAATTACCAGGTTATCAGAACCCTCCCAGCCAGGCAGAAGCTGAATTTCCAGCCTACCAACACAAGCACGGAGAGAAGCCTGAGCCCACCCTCCAGCACCTGATATGGAGAATACGGTAACGGACCACAGCTCTGGGGGGCCTCAGCATGATGCCCCAGACCCCTTTTTCTAGGGATTTCTGGATTTTCTAGGAGCTCTGACACCTCGATGCCGTCACGCACAACTCAAGGCAGACTTCAGCAGACACTCCAACACCAATCCAGGTGAACCGACAGGCGCGTCCGACAGCTTGTGCCCGTCCTGAGGGAGGGACAGACGGGCGGACTGCTGCGCCGCGCGCGGGGAGAGCCACCCTACCGCTCTTATTCCAGCGGTGCTCTTCAAAAGTGACAAGATACCCTGGTCAGATTAAAGCCTAGAATAATCATTTGCAAGAAACTGGTAAGGATCTACTGCAAAAAAGCAAAATTAAATTACACCCGCTCACCCAACACGTAGTCTTTTATCTGTGCGAATTATTGGCAGACACCCTGGTGGATCACAGAGTCAGGCCATTAAGTGCTTATAGTTCTCATTCATGTTGTTTCATTAAAGCTTTTTTATTATTGAAGCTTTTTACTAAATGCTAGGAAAGCAGAGCTTCAGTGACCCACAGAAAAGAGAAGACAGCATCATACTGATAACTCATTACATAGCAGTGAATTAAATTGTTTAGTGAAGTACCGCTGCTTTGCTATTGTACTTCTTTGCAAGGACATACTATTGTCGGTGCTTGACAAGACATCGGCTTTGCAATGTTACCAGTTAATGAGGACTAAGCAAACCAAACTACTGAGCTGGAACAAAGATGCTTTTTGCAGAACCTGGCTCTGGACCTGCCTGCGACACACGGACACACAGCGGCTGCTTCACAGCTTTGTGTGCGGCCAACAGCCATCGTACCTCCGACTTTTATTCCAGGTTTACATTCTATAGGAAATACTGGAATAAACAAAGTGTGCTAAAAATTCAGACTTAAGATTCACAGGGCACTTTCAGCAACTGTTTATAACTCAATCCAAAGTCACTATTCCACACGGAAAAGAAAAGTTGTTTGAATACAGTACTACTTGTGGAGCAGGAGTCCAATTTTATGCTATTTTCATGCATTTGTCCTTACGGAGCAGTTTTCAATAGCCACCTATTTTGCCTCCTGTTTTCCCACTGACAGCGTGCATTTCCCCGGCTGGCAGCAGCGGCTCGTGCGAGTGCTCTCTTCGCCCTGTGCCCGGCCGCACGGGCCAGCAGAGCCGCCACGGCCACCAGCCCCACTCACCACCTCCCACCCGCCTGCTTCACTGCACCCGTGGCATCTCTGCCAGGCCTCAGGGACGGCCCACGGGCGCTGGGGTTTGCCTTTTGGAGGATTAAAACGCATTGAAGTAGGAAACAAACTCTCACAAACTTAGAATCGTCTAAAGGCTCCCTCAAGGAATACAAAGCAGTTCAGTGGTGAGCGCCACGAGGGGCTCTTGTGCCACCACCACGCAGAGTAACACGTTCCCTTACTGCAGTCCACACCCCCAACGCCTGTCCACAACACCCTCAGTATTCCTTACTTCCCCCAAAATAGTGCTGTGAAAAGCACAGAAGAGCATGCAAAGCAATTGACACTTGATATGACAGTGCAGCACAAAGGTGGGAGATGCAATTTTGAGGAGCCCACAGGAGGTAGGTGGATAGGAAGCAGAAGGACCGTTCATTACGCCAGTAGCAAAAAACTTTTCTTCTTAATGCTATAAACATTCCCGAATACTGGGGCACAATGGAAGTTCCTCAGGAGATCTCCACTGCCCAGCACAGCATCTTCAGGCTTGCAGAGAGAGAACAGGGAGGGAAAGTCTCCCAGAGCACGCTCAGCTGTGTACGGTGACCAGCCAGGCTCGTGGAGGGCTGTGAGCAGACAGTCAGCCCAACACCCGACAGCAATCGCTGCTCCAGACCTGAAGCCCCTTCCCAGGGACGTGTGACTCCCCTTGGCGCCCCCTCTAAGGAGCAGTAAGGGCACAGAGGACTCTGCCTGCCCCGGACCACGCGCACACACCCCACACCTCATCCAGACCCTGGAAAGGTGACTAACGGGGAAAGAAAAAAAACTTCAGAGAACAGCGCAGTGCAAGACTGGTTCAGATGGATGACAGCCCGCGCCAATGAGATCTGTAGGTGCAGCGTTCTCCGGAGGGAAGCGGCAATGGTCACAGCGTTCATGCTGCTTCTATTCATTCAACCAGACCAGGGAAAAACAAGCGTAGCGCGGGGTTGCCTATTTCTGTGGTTTGCTTCCAAACTTACATAATAAAATCTGGACACACAAAGAGAAGCGCTCGGACAGATCAGGTTTTAGGCCCCCTGAAGGGAACAGGGATTTACCAGGTGTACAAGACCGTACAGAAACACTCCAAACACAAACAGCAGAGCTTTGCTGCTCCTCCCTTCCCAAAAGGGGGGTGATGTGAGCCCTTTGCTGTGGCAGCGGGCACAGCCCTTCCTCTCCGCTTGGGGCCGCGACCGCGCGCTCTCTGCGAGAGCGGGATCAGCATCACACCAAGAAACTAATTCTGGTGAAAACATTGACAGAAAAGTAAATTGGAGCAAACCTAACAGAAAAAATGTAAAGTGTTCTAGTCTGCGCTGCCTTACCCTACCTTAGAGATAACTGCTGGTTTACAGAGCGCTATTTGAGAGCGCAGGGTCAGTTTGGAAAGGAAAGATTGCGAGGAACGAGTGCTCCGTGCTGCCTGCGGCGCAAGAGGAGAGCCTGTATCGGAAGGAGCTCGACAGGGCGTTTGACACCCTGCCCAAACCTCTGCGGGTTGTGAACTTTGTCCCATCGCGGTGACGGGACAGGACAGGGACGGGCGCTGCTCCCCCCAGGACACGCAGCGCGGGCAGACGCCGGGGCCTCTCGTCGCCCCCGAGCCCGCAGGAGCCGCGGGGAGCGCTGTGGGCGCAGCCGCGGCGCCGCCGGGGCCAGATCGCGGGCATCGCTCCTTAAACCCCCCGGGCCGAGCACTCGTGCGCCAGCGGTACCCACCGGGCGGGGGCTGCAACCCGCTGCGGGCCGGCGGCTCCCGGTAAATCCCGGCTGACCTATTTCTCCCGTACACATGTTGATCGTAATTAAATGCATTAAGCTCCTTAACCTCCCGAGAAACAACGCTGACCCCGGCCGGGCGAGGGCTCCGCTGCCGGGAGTGCACGGGGGGTCCCGGGCACAGAGGGATAACGGGGCGCGGGGCGGATGTCCCGGGCACAAGGGGGGGGGCGTCCCGGAGCGCGGAGAGTGGGGAGGGTCGCGGGCATAGAGGGGGGTCCCGGTGCTCGTCGCGGCGGACCAGCCGCCCCCACCCCGCGGCGACGGCCCGCGGCGGATGCCGGCAGTGGCGCGGAGGGCGCTCCCGGTGCCGGCCCCGGTGCCGGCCCTACCTGCGCACAGCGAGACGGCGGCGGCCAGCAGCGGCAGGGCCGCCCGCAGCGCGGGGCCGCGCGCCCGCCCCATGGCCGCGCTCCGGCGGCGGGGCCGGGTCCTGCGGCGGCTGCTGCGGTTCCGGCTCCCGCCGCCGCCGGCAGCTATAGCGGTGCGAGGAGGGGCCCCGCCGGCCCCGCCCGCCCCCGCGCACCTTCCCGCGGGGCTGCGCCGGGCGGGGAGGGGGCGGTGGCGGGGCCGCCCCGTCCGCGGCACCCCCAGCGCCCCCCGCGGCGCTTCTCGCCGCCCCGCCCGGGGGCTGCCGGCCAAGGCTCTGCCCCCCCGCGGGTCCCGGCGCGAGCCCCGGGGCTTCCCCGAGCCCAGCCCGGCGCGGGGGTACGGGCAGCACCGGGGCTCGGGGGTGCGGGAGGGGCGGCCGGAGCCGGCCGAAGGGGAGGCGGTTGGGGGCAGCCACCATGTCCCAGCCCGGCTGACACGGCTGGAGGGTTCCTCGTTACACCCTTGTGGAAGCTTGAGCTGCAGCTAGACATCAAACTAGCCCAAAATAGCACTTCTCGGTTCTTAATTCCGCCCCCCCCCCCCCAAATACCTATTAGTGGGTTTTGGCATCTTTCCCTTGTCTGCTTCATCAGGCTGTGCCAAGTTTTCCACATAGAGCAAAGTCTGAACTGTTTTCAGCATCTCATCAGTACCCTGTTATGATCTATTCCACTCACAGCGAGACCCTCAGCCCCCACATCCCCTTACAGCCTGGCCAGGACAAGCCTCCCAAAAGCTCCCTCAAACACTGCAAACCACCATGAAGTTTTTTAAAGCCATCATGCCGCTATAACCCAGAAGCCTCAGTAGTACTTACATGTTCATCTTAAAATCAACTAAATTTGAATCAAGATTCAATCAAGTCTATTCTAGAAGCGTTAGAGGGTCACCTAATTTGTCTTTAGGAAGGTGCTGCACGTGCTCCATTTCTCTGTATTTGTTTTACAGTAAAAACACCAGCAAGAGCCCCGTTTCCTACACATCGGTAAATGCATCTCTAGATTTTTATTACTGCCACATAATACTTTACTAGTATTATGACATCTCTATCAAGCCTTTTAGACTTCCCTAGACAGTAATTTCCTAGCAGCAATTTCCAGTTTTTTGAATACTGAAGTTAGTGACATTTGTGAAATCAGCCTTTTGCAGCCTACCTTGTTCTACCTGCTATTTCCAAACGCCCTGGTGGAGGCTCCACAGTTGTGTTAAAATGCCTGGAAAAGAAAAAAAAAAAAAAAAAAAAATCATCACTGTCTGTTGATTTTATTCATGTAATTTTCCTTAAGTATTTATCCAGGGTCACAACCCTGGCCACATTCACGAGGTCTTTACTCGCTCCTAGTCCCGGCTGAGCCCCCCCTCGCTCGCTGGGCTGCTCCCACCCGCCATCTGAGCCAGCGCTGCTCCCAGTGCCTCTTCCCAGGCAATTGTGGGTCAGGAGTTTCAGCAAGATCCTGGGATGTGGGAATTCAATGCATCCTGATGCTTTGCTGCTAACATTAGAAAATTAACACAGGAGTCGGTTCAATTAGGAGCGGGATGCTGTGGAGCGGAGACCCAGATAACCTGAGCAAGAACTCGCCAACAGCGAGCGGTGCAGGGAGGTGACGATGCTCACGCTCCATCCCTCGAGCCGGGCACCCCAGGGAGGCGTCCCCACAGCCCTGCATCCTCCTCCATCACCTGCTTGGGAAAAATTAACCCGATTTCACTAAATTCTTTTAAGATAGCCCAGAGGAGGAGTGCCCAGCTGTGCAGCAATACGAGCAGCGATAAGCCTTCACCAGGGGATGACGAAGCTGGGCTGGATTCCCTCTGCAACGGCTGCTGGGGAAGAGCCTGGAGCAGCCGAGGGCTCGCTGCTCTCCCTGGGGAAGGAGCATCCGAGGGAGCCGCCTTCCAGGAGGGAAGAGAACGCCACAAGACAGGCAGTAAACGGAGTACGACTGCCTTCCTTACCGCTCCGTGCCCTCAGACACACGCCAAAGGGGGATTCCCCGGGGTGCAGGGACGAGAGCCCCGGCACCCCCTTGACCCCGCCGGCGCAGAGACCGGGGTCCCTCTGAGCGCGCCGGCGCGTGCCCAGGGTGCAGACCCCCAGAAAGACCCCACTCACAATCCAGCAGAGCAAACTCACACGGGTTTCCCTTTGTTTCGATGTTGTGGGTTTGTTCTGGGAATTTTATTAGGTGTTTATCTCAACTACTGTGCTCAAATTACCATCACTCGACCTGTGTTTCTGCGTTGCTCTTTCACAAGCCAAAGTCATTTGACTAAATGCTTTTAGAAAGAAAATTAATTAACCTGCACCAAGACACAAATACAACAAAGATGAAAACCAAGTAGTCTAGAATTAAGGAGCCATTAAATAAAATCAAAAAAACCCTGCTCTTCTACAACTTTTTTTTAATTGACATCCAAATACACACAGGGAAGGTATTCAGGACTCCCATGTCACCCCACCATCAGTTAAGTGCCATGGGAATGACAACATCTTATTACAATTAAGTCCCACATGTTGACAATTTCATAGCAAACGCTATAGGTATATGTAGTATCATACCGAAATATAACACAGCAGCACATTGTATACCTTTCTGCTTTATAGATCATGCAGAGTGGTTAGAAAATACATGCCACGATCTATTAAAACACTGCAGGTTTGGGTGTCAAAGCAATAAAATAATAGAGGAAAAATTTGCAACTGCCTCCGTTCTGGGAGCAGAGAGCCGGTAACCGCGCTCTGCCCGCGGCTGCCAAACAGCCCTCGCGCCACGCACCGCCTCCACGCAGATCCAGCCTCTCCCGGCAACGTCAGGATCCTCACCAACACCCAGCTCCCGCACATCTTCCCGGCAAAATTAGATAAACAGAACACTGCTCTCAGCAAATACATGTTTTCCTTCTTTGCTTATGAAGGCTTACAAATAATTCATTTTATTTGCTCAGGGCTACTAGAAAGTGTAAATGTATCTCATTCAGACCCATCTCTGGTTCATAGCGCGTAATTATTCTACGTTTTTGTTTGAAGGAAGACATAGAATTATGAATCATGTAATTAAAGTGGTTAAGGTTATTCTTCAGAAAAAAAGTAATCTATAAAACACATTTGCATCACAGAAGTGATGAAGAAAACAGTATCTCCTGTGCTTGTCAAGAACAAGAATCCAAGTTTACAGAAGTTTGCAGCACACATACTGGGAAAAAATAGTTCTTAATAAAATGTCCATTCTGTTTTTAAATAAACATTGCTGATAACAAAAAATGGTTAGCTATTTATTTCAATAGCATCCCCAAATGTACTTTTTATCTCACTACATAAATAGAACAGAAGGGCTTTTCTTCTCAAATTTTCCATTTTCATTACAAGTGTTAAAGGGTCCAGCAGGAAGAATGTTCCACGCTTCCTCCCTTCCAGTATAATAATGGAGCGGAGCCCAGCGACTGACTGCGTGCCCTTTCTCTAGACGCCTCCTCTCCCTACATCTCAGCGCCTTTGGGAAACCTGTTGTGCAAACTTGCTCTCAAGCAGGTGATAGAGCCCCGCTCACCCCTGCCCTAACGAGAGCACTGCAGCTGGTAGCAGAATGCCGGAGAGGGCTGATGATACCTCTAAACACAAACACTCAGCATGACCAGGCGTAACGGTGACAAGAATTTCACACCAATCACCGGTGCCGCCGGTGTACGTGTTCTCTGCATTTGGAACTTGCCCGATGGCGCGCTGATGCTCTTGGGTACAGCGAGGGGTTTCATCAGACCTTCCCGCCCGGCACGGCACAGCTCGGCTCATCCACGCGCTGGGTGCCGGGAAGCAGCCGCCGCCTGCACTCCTTGCACAATTCCCGGCAACAACGTCAGAGCGGGTGACAGAACCGCTCCGGAGCTAAAAGCCAACATCTCAACTAGGGACGGAGGGACACAGAGAGAGACAGGCTCGGTCGGTGGGGGTGTGGGTAAGTACCTCGAGTGCTGTGTCCAGTTTTGGGCCCCTCACTCCAGGAAAGACATGGAGGTGCTGGAGTGTGTCCAGAGAAGAGCAACGGAGCTGGTGAGGGGTCTGGAGCACAAGTCTGGTGAGGAGCGGCTGAGGGAGCTGGGGGTGCTCAGCCTGGAGAAAAGGGGGCTGAGGGGAGACCTTCTCGCTCTCTATAGCTCCCTGAAAGGAGGGGGCAGCCAGGGGGGGTCGGGCTCTGCTCCCAAGGAACAGGCCATGGGACAAGAGGAAATGGCCTCAAGTTGCACCAGGGGAGGGTTAGGATGGATATTAGGAACAAATTTTATACAGAAAGGGCTGTCAAGCGCTGGAAGAGGCTGCCCAGGGCAGTGGTGGAGTCGCCGTCCCTGGAGGTGTTTAAAAGCCAGGCAGACGTGGTGCTGAGGGACATGGGGTAGTGGGGGTTTGGGCAGTGCTGGGTCGATGGTTGGACTCGATGGTCTGAATGGTCCCTCCCAACCCAGGCGATTCTGTGACTCTGTGATTCCAAGTCAGGTTGTTCCTGAATCGTGGGGAGGTCCTCGACGCCGCCGGACGCAGCAGGAATGGGTTTGTTAAGCCAATGGATGCACAAAGCCCCGGGACCCCTGGCAGTGCCGGGGAGGAGCCGCAGCTCTGCCCATCGGGGTGTCCTGCGCCCGCACCACCCCCCGACCTCCCCAGGGACCGGGACCGGCCCCCGCAGCCCCCCGGGCACCGCCAAACCACACATCCCTCCTCCTCCCCGCTAGGAGCATGGCCCAGGCAGGGAGAAGGGAGCGCTAATTATCAGCTCCTAATTACTACTACCCTCTGCCTTCGTTTCTGCCCCGTTGCTGACAGTGGCTGGCTTCGGTCATTTCCCTGAAGCACAGCACACAACAGAAGAGCCGTGCCCCATGTTCTCATCAGCAATACCGAAATCAGACTCCATTTGTCCCAATTAGTTTGTCCTTAGTGTACCATAGTTTTTATTAAGGGAAATTTGTAAATGCTAATGTTTGATTTTCAGGCAAAGGCAAAGTGCCTGACCTTGCACTGAAGTCAATGGGAGCTGAGGTTATAAATAGCTGAAGACACTCGTATGTACTCCCTGCCACAAATCGCACAGATTGGAACTGGGCAGCTTCTGTCAGAGACTGGCTGCCGTTAACCCTCGCGCTTCCACCGCGCAGACACGCGGCAGCCACTCAGCTACCTGAACAGGGCAATGCAGAACCATAGTTTTCATTTAAAATTTACGCAGCTGTCAGTCTACAATTTTCTGTTCCTGCCCCCCTTCCACTTGATAACAGTTTTTTAGCTGCATCTACATCATTCCTTGAATAATACAGATACTGATGTTTTTTTCAAGCATTATTTTGTTCTACGTCCTGGCTTCTGGGTTGGGTTTTTGTTTGTTTGTTTTTTGTTTGGTTTTTTTTGTTTTTTGTTTTTTGTTTTTTTTTTAGAATCTCCTTTCCCTCTTACATCCACTATCATAACTGCATTTTTTTCTTGAGATTCCAGAATATATAAACATTGAAATGACGAAACTCTCCCACAGTTAGTTTGCCATTTTAATTATGTATTGTACAACCTTAATCCCTTCCGTCCTATTCCTCCCTTCCCCACCATCCCTAACAACATACGTGCATGAGTTTATCTTTACTCATTCATACCAAGAGGCATCTTGTGGTTAAGCAGATCTAGTCCAAGAAATGCTACCTACAATTAATGTGTTATTAGTTAGAAAAGTCTAACCAAATCTCCACCTCACCAACGCGCCTCGAGGACAGCAGTGCAGCCCAGGGTGCCACCCGTAACGCGCTGCTCTGCGGCGGGGCTGTAACGTTTGAGGAGACGCCCCTCCAGTTCTTCTCCTTGCTCAGACCCTGCTGAAGGTGCAGCGAGCGCTGCAGATTCTCTCCACGCGCCTCAGAGCTCGCATGGTGGGGGCTGTTGCTAGCTACAATCAAGGATCCAAAAAGTATATTGTATAAAGTATATTGAAAAGCGGAATTGAAGAGAATTTATCCATCTGAATGTAGCATCCACCAGTCTGAACAAGCAGGAACATCTGTTGTGTCTATCCAGCCCCCACCCAGAGATTATATTATGTTATACGTGTTATTTTACACAGGTTAGAGAGCCCTAGTAGGGTAATGGACTGATAGGCTGAATAACTCAAATGTTTATGAAAAGCAATGTTGTAGAAACTTGTATGCCAAAGCTGGAGGAGTTCATTTGGGACCTCAGTACGCATCTGTTAGAAATTTTAAGGCTTGTTGACACACTTCAATCTGTATCACTTAGAATATGGGTACTGGCAATATAATTTAAGTATCTGACAAGTTTTTCTGTTCTCCCCTCCCTCGTTTGTCTTTCTGAAAGAAAAGTAGTATGCCATACACTAACCCTATTGCTCTGTCATAGCTATCAGGTCAAATGCTCTCTCCAGCTTTTTCGTACATCACGTGGCGATGCCGTCAATATCATCTATTTTAAACAAGGCCCCATTTGCATGATTTAATACTGATAATACTTTGTGTCTTCAAAACACATTTGATACCTTTTGTGTCCATGTAGGCCATTAAAAACTAATTGTCTGGGCACTTCATATGCTATTAGATTTCATATTATAGGATGTCTGCGAAACCTGGAACAATGCATTTCAAATTGTCTGCTGGGTCTTAATCTCCTACCTCAATAAGTTTCACGTAAATAAATGCCATTATGAGTATAACTATTATTGATATAGAATTACAAGGTGCTTACAATTTTAAATTGTTTTGGAACAGAGTTTAAAACCAAGAAACCCACCCCAAAGGACAGAAGCCATTCGCACTCTCTCAACCCTTCTCCCCACTTCGTTCTCTGTATTGGTTTGCCTCCAGCCCTCAACCTCAGCCACTGCTTGGGAAGTATCTAAGGTTACTACAGCCATCACGAAGCCCATTGCTCAGGCAGCAACATAGATGCTTAAATGCCTTTTCACAAAGCTCATGCTCTGAACATTGGCCTTTTTTTGTTTTTCAAAGATTACCAACATTGCTTAACTCTGAATTTGGTGAGCTCCTTCAGAGGCAGTAAGAGTAGAAAATACAATAACCTGAATCTGAATTGAACTTCTGTAATTTAAAAGCAGGATTCTCTATGTTTGTGTTTATTAGGACAGAATAAGGATGAAAAGCAGTGAGCGCCCTCCCTCCTCCTGCCGCCTCCCAAGGCCAGGGGTCAGGGTGAGGAGCGCCTGCTGAAACATCTGAGCGGAGGCAGAACGTGTCGGTGGCCACGGGCTGGAACTGCACTTCAGGACCCACTGAAAATCACACCTGGGGCAGAGAGGGGGAGGAGAGCCCCTTACTCGCCTCTTACCGTGTCTCTAGAGCTTCAGTGATTGCAGGTTGGGTCCTCAGTTGTCCATCGCTGATCTTTCACCCTTTGTCTCTAATCCTCATCAGCCCTTTGACACACCAAATGCCAGTGAAAAACAGAAGAGCAATAAAACAAGGGATGGAGGGAAAAAAACCCACCACACTTTGTGGCTATTGTGAGGCAAATGCGCTCCCAAGTTAGATGTTTGCATGGCATGGTTCATAGTAGGACAGAAATAGCGTATCCTGGGGATTGAAGAGTCTTTGGAAATGGGTAGTGCCATAAAAATGTTTGCCAACTGGAAGTACTTCTAGGGTTGGCTGGAAAACAAGAATTTTGTTTTGTAATTTGTTTTGCTCCACATCAGGACAAAACCAAGACCTACTGAATTTTGTGCAAGCAAAACAAAACAAAAGTACACAGACATCCCAGAAGGGCCAGCAGGTCAGTAGGTACCACTTACCTTGGTCCTCTGCATCCCAGGTCAGTGTCCCAGCAACGGAGCTCTCTTGCAGTCTGTCTCTCTCCTGCTCTGTTCATCCAGAAGTGCCATGAAACCTTCCAAAAATTGCCATCAGAATCATACATTTCTGCAAGAACATTATATTGTTGATCACGGCAATTAGAAAATGCGTCAAAAAATTCCCAAACTGTTCCAAGAACCATTTTACAATTACAACAAGTCACACTTTCAACCCCCTCTCCGCCTCCCCGCTTCTTTCTACAGCTCTGAGATCTATAAAACAGCAGCCCATAAATCTATTGAAAAGTTCATATTAATCTGAGTGGGTGCCTTTTTGATGAGGAGGGTAATAATGGAACTTCTTGGAACATTTTAGCATCATTCAGACAGAAGAAGTGTCCAAAGCATTAGTGTAATTAAAAAGTTAATTCTCTAATGGGACTGCCCTCACCGCAGTGAGGACTTGACCTTCCGCCCATTAATCCCCAGTGAAGAGCACAAGCGGAGGCCGCTGCTCAGAGGAGGACAGCTGCTAGAGATGATCCTCAAATGGTGTCCTCACCAGTCGTTTCTGTACTGGTGTGGACAAGAGCGCGCTGTTCCCATCTTCCCAATCCTCCCAATGCCAGCCCTGGGCTTCGGATCAGGCGGGGTGCACTGGCCATCGGGGCTTATTCTGGGTATGCCCTACGGGCAGCTCCTGGTGGCCCATTTCAGCGCCATCTCCGGGGGGAGCGAGGCGAGAGGAGACTTGCCAGGAACAGCAAAAGGAAAAGCGAGCCATGGGCTGGTAACTGCTGGAGGTGGCCAAGGGAGCAGGGGGAAGGAGTGAAGGAAAGGCCAGAGCCTTTCCCTGCCGGCTTCCACCATGACTTGAGAGCCTTACAAAAGAGAGCAGAAGACTCTAAGAATATTTCTCAGGCAATTTTTTAAAGAGGTGCTTGCAGAGAAAACCCCATTTAGGATTATCTCATTCAGTGAGCAATTAGAAACAGTAAAATACCCTTGTCTTTTTTTTTTTTTACTGTTATCAATGTTCTTTCTCCTAATGAAGATGGGTAGTCATGTATTTTAAATTCACACACAATCTCATTACAGGAGACTTGACATAGTAAATTTGTCACTGTTTTCAGCTTGTTTTCAATGTGAGCTGAAATACAACCAGCCGAACTCTCGCCATGGTACCGATCGATGGCTGGACAGTTTAGCCTGACGCTGTCTGAAGCGGATGCTGAACTGTCGGGAACACCGCTGCTCGTCTTCCACATTTCTTAAACAGCTCAAGTGTATGACAAAAATGAGGCTATTGTTAACTCCACACATTAAAGATCCACAAACAGTAAATAATCAAACAAGGATAAATGGGTAGACAAAAGGCATTATTTTTCCCTCCTTATTTTGCAGTTTCTTTGTCACTGAGTTATGGCAAGCTTTTCTTTGCTGGCAGTTCCACTATTCTTATAAACTGCCTTTTAGCCCTTTCAATTTCCTCCTTTTTAGTACTTGTGTTAAAGATACAGTCTCTTTATTGGAGGTAGACAATGTAATGTGACAGTTATTTTTGCAAATTTTTAGAATGAAATTCCTGGCTAGCACCCAGCAGTTCCCCGTCCCTCACCACCTTTGGTAGGTATGATATTTAAAGGCTCCAGGTATTCCAGGAGAATGTTCCAAGAATGAAGAAAGATCTATGCCATGCATCTGAAATATTTATGATATTTGGGGGTTTTCTGGGCAGTGAAAAA
The DNA here is from genome assembly GCA_947846985.1 of Fratercula arctica. Taxonomy (NCBI): domain Eukaryota; kingdom Metazoa; phylum Chordata; class Aves; order Charadriiformes; family Alcidae; genus Fratercula; species Fratercula arctica. The sequence goes on along the minus strand of CANTUZ010000008.1, from coordinate 643,646 downwards.
TGGAGAAGACTGCTGCAGAGACCTTCGGGGGAAGAGATCGGTATGACACAAAGCCCTTAAATCTAGTCAGCGACAGCCGCCAAGCCTCAGTCAATCACGTTGAGATCAAAAGTAGCTGACTGCAGGTTTTAATGCCTTCTAACAAAAAAGCCCCCGGCCTAGCTAGGTCTGATCGCCTCTGGCGCAGCTCCCTGTGGCTGGCGCGCAGCTCTCCTCCGAGCCCCGGAGGAACAAGAGCAGCTCAGGGCAGCGAGAGGAAGGTGGGCATGGCCAGAAGTCCCTCCGCAGGACAACTCCCAGGACACCTAAGGGAGGAACGGATGCAGAGCAGGAGTCTGGGAGCAAGGAGATGGGAGCGGCAGCAGACGGGGCTCCAGCAGACCCGCGGCTGGCCCGGAGGAGGGATGGCCGGGGCTGGGAAGTGGCCGTGGAGTGGCGCGGGGGGGACGGAGGCTGCGCAGCCCTGTGGATGCCAGGTGCCCACCCTGCAGTCCATCCACAGCGGTGTCACAGCCCTCAGCTACTGCCTGCGGGTGCCAGGGACACCGCTGGAGCGGGGAAGGGGCAGCCACGCTACCGCAGCGGAGCGCCCGGTGCCCACCCCACAGCCCAGCCCCTCTCCGCGCTCCAGGACACGGTCCCCGCGTACTCCAAGAAGCAGCACAACCCTTGGCCGGAGCAGGCTGGACCCTGCGGGTGGGAGCAACGCAGCTCAGCGGGGCTTCCCAGCGCTGCACAGACACCCCGGCAAGCACTTCCATGGAGAAACCCCGTGACGGGTGACATTCACCCCATCTCCAGCGAGGGCCGGGAAGCTCCCGGGGTGGGCTCGTTGGCACACCGAGCGTCACCAGCAGCGCAGCCATCAGAGGTCCCACACCCCCCTGAGCTGGCACAGCACATTTAATAGCTCTTGCTGCACTTAAGCAATTAGAAAAACATGGAAACCAGGTAAAATCTGCAAGTAACTCCCAGGGTTAGATCTTGATTTTTCACATCTAGACTGGCAAGAGATGACAATTGCGGCCTTACTCTACTAAGGCACTGCGATATCTTTAAATCGGTAGAAAGCAGCAACCACAAAGTGCAGTAATAACTCAGGAACTGACCTGACAGCGGTGCAGGACTGTGACCAGTGCGCGCTCTGCCTCTTCCTCTCTTTCCCAAAGTCCTACCTCGCCACAGTTTATCAGGTCAGAGCGTGCCGGCTCCTTCTATATACTGTGAAAACCAGCAAAAAAAAAAAAAAAAAAAAATTTAAGCTTTCCAAGATGCCTACAGGAAGAAGAAAAATGCAGGTGTCGAAGCTGAACGCAGCATCAGCTTTTCATTTTTTGAAAGCAACAGAATTTAGCACAGTAACACACACATGCAGAGGCTAAAACTGATGCCAGTATCTGAGTGTTGTTGATTTTAGGAGTTCAGGGCTCCTGTGACCATGAAACCCTCAGTCGTTGCACTGGGAAAGGTGGTCAGCATTTTGGTGGGGACTGCAGTTGGAAAGACAAGTTAGTAATTATTGATGACAGGCGATTTTTTAAACCCACCTCACATCATCTGCAAGTCAGCTGCCTCATCAGTCATGCCGTTCCTGGAGATAAAAGACCCTGGTACAAAGCCCTCAGCATGTTTGCAGCGTGCGCTGAAGCCCCAGTGAGAGGCGGCCGCCTGGCAGGGAGGGGATGCACTGGGCTTTTTGGCCAGCAGCCGCTGCGGATGCTTCCCTGCTCTCCATGCAGGGCACCGCTCGTCCCGCAGCCCACGGCGAGCACTCGGCTGCGTCCCCTCCAGTAGAGCAGTGGCCTCCACCGGCCTCCCCACCTGGTGTAACCTGCCCGGCACCAGGGCAGGGGAAATCACGGCCCGCGGGGCTGCACAGCACTGCCCACCAGTCACCGGCATAAGGCTGGAAGGCTTTGGTCAGGAAGCAGCAAAGACAGAGAGCCCTGAGGAGCTACGCCAGGCTGGAGGACAGGACACGTACACAGCTCTCGGGCGGCTCTGCCAGGGCTGCACCCCCAGGTCGAGACACGTGTTGCTGGGAAAAATGCCACCATGCACAGAGCAACACACAGCAACAACTCTGGGGGAAAGGGAGACACTTTTTTTTTTAAACAACAAAAATCAAAAAATCCCCAACAACTATGTCTCCCAAGTCTGATAGCTGGCAGGCACTTTGGTGTGTCATGCTACAGGCCACCGCCCCCAAGAGGACCATGTTCCTGGAGTTCTAAGCAGCCGGGCTGGTACAGAACAGGTTGACCCAGCAAGCAGACGTCCCAAACCCTTGGAAGATCTCTTCTGCAGACTCCACACAGCTCTCCACCACACAGGATCTGGAGGTAGCGAGACAAGTCCATAACCAGTGAGGAACTGTGCTTTCCACAAAAGAGGTCCCAGCTTCTCCTCCACCAGGACCAGAGGTCCCGCTTGCAACCTCTCCTCCTCCGTGACGGGCTGAGGCTGACGTAAACCACGTACGGCTGCACTTTGCTTCTCCTGGCACACTTTGGCTTGGGTCTTGGCCGAGGTTCTCGGTTCAGGCACTGGAAGCATGGTGGGTTTTCTCCTTCCAGCTGGGGATAAAGCAAATGTGCTATTCCCAGGTGAGAGCATCAGTCGCAGTAACCGTTAACTCTACATTTGATAAAACGCTTACTTTTCCCCCACAAATCTTAGCTTTATAATGTAAAAATGTATTCTGTGTTAGAGAAAGATTTATGTTCTCTCTATATAAATGGAACAGCATCTGCAACATCTTTGTTTCCCCTCCCCAGTGCCAACCACTACAAAAAGGTAGATTTTTTGCAGGGCAGACATTTTGCCCTGCAGGGAAGAAAATTCCTCCTTGTTCCTCCCTGTCAAAACAGTTTAATCCAGGCAAATAAAAAAAAATTCTGGAAGGCTTGATATGGATTTTTCATGGGAACTTCCAGCACAGAAGGCCTGCAAGACAAGCGGGAGGAAGCCTTCTGGGACTTCACGACAGCAACACTAAGAGGAGCCACTGGCCACGGGTTGCTTTAGGCAGCGTCCACAGGACACTCGTGGAAGTGCAGCATATTCCTAACCAAGGATAAACAAGCCTTCTGCATATGAAAGAGAGAAATCCAAACGAAAAACAACCACCTCTCCCCTCACATCTAAAGTCCCTCAGTGTTTTGCCCAGCCTTCCTCCTGTAAGCAGCCGGGGGTCACAGCTATCAGCTGAACCCCAGACAGTGCCACTCTTGCCCCGAGGCACCACTTCATTTATTTCTGCCACGTGGGGCCTCCTCTCGCTAGGGCTGCCATACGTGGCCAGGCACCGCCCGAGTGACAGCGCCCCAGATCCATACTGGCCGTGTGCAGCGCAAATCCGCCGGACGCATGAATAATTCAGCTACGGGACTGCTTGTGCCATCTCCATAGAAATAAATGCAGCGATGCCCTTAATGCAGCAGATTATATATAAGCATTCCAAATCTCTTGAGAAGATTAGATTTCATGGGGGTACTAGAGGAACATTGATTAATAAACGTGCTGGGAAAACGGCGTGGGGGGCAGGGGTGTGTGTTACCTTCATGTACATCACTTGGAAACTCCCCCCCACTGCCCAAGCCTGGACACCCTGAGGGGAAGAGCAGCAAGTTTTCTCCTATAACTGTCCAAACATTCAAAAATTAGGTAAAATAACACAGACCCCAGATAATCCTTCACTGGCTATCACTGAGTTTTTCCTTCTCTGCCCCCAGGTGCACCACCCTCTAGTTCCCAAGAGTTCAGAACACCATTATTTCCGCTGGCTTTTGAAAGCATGGACCCTGACTATCCTCAGTAGCAATTATACGTTAGAAAAGCACAGTGATGAATGACTTATCCCTAAGTCAAGGGATAAGAAATTGCTAAGAAATTACTTCTTATGATTATTTTCCACTCAATTTTCCTGATTCAAGTTTGACAAACAGTCACCTAATTGAAAAAAAAAAATAAATTAACATTCTAAATACAAAGCCTGGACCAAAAACACTTCATCAGCACAGCATGAATGTGAATTTCATTTAAGACAATCCCTGGGCGTTTTGATGTGCAGAAGACAGCTACTAGCAGCAGCTCCAATGGAAATGACCTTGTCCAGCACATCCACGAGCACCTGGAGTCCTAGCACTGGACAGATGTTTGTACCCTGCCAGTAGCTCGCTTGAGTAATCTTCTTTACCTAACATGGGATAAACAGGATGTTACTGGGCTGTTTTGATGGTTTGTGTTTTTATCCTTTGGTTGGCCATCCATGCTTTACTGACAGGGACAGCCAGGACTCCAGTTTTAATTCACGGTAAAAGTTCCTCAGTCAAGTCTGTATCCAAACTCGGCAGAGGCCACTGGTACCCCGAGCCCAGCCCTGCAAGAGCCCCTGGAGATACATGCGCTTCCTTCCTGCGGCATCCTGTGGCATCCCAGCAATCCCAAGCACTGCTAATAGACCAGTACCCAACACTGCCGCTGGAGAACTCGCATCATCAGGGACAGCACAGTAAAGAGATACACATATACACACACGTGTGTAAATATAGACACACAGAGCTGCTTCCAACCTGAAGTCATGTTCTTCCACGTACACAGTACTCTTCAGAAGATGCTACAGCATAAAAAACAGATGGATCAAGTATTTATCATGACCATCTTCCCTAACAGCTAGTAAGATGCTGTGACTCAGCACTGTGGAGTTTGAGAAAGGCACCGCAAATTCAGCCAACACGGCCAGAACTGTCATTAATCACCAGGCGTGACAGATCGTCTCTCCCCTCCAACACCTGTACTGGAAAACGCTGGAAATGTGACCGCTCAAAGTGAGAGCCCTAACCAGCCACTTCAAACTCACATGGCACACTGAGCTTTCACCTCTGGCTCTGTCCCCATCCCTCTGTAGAGCTACCTCCCCTCTCGCTGGCCAGACGTCCCCGCTGTCCTCAGCTCCGAGCACCGCAGCAGCCTGGCACCTCCGCAAGCAGGATGCCTCACTTCCCACTTGTTTTAAATACTGATGCCTGTTCCATCATATAAATACATGTGAAAGAAATACATATGCGCATGTGCCAGGCACCCAGAACTAAAGAACTTCAGGCAATACTTGATATCAGAAAATGATCGCAAACATCGCTGCTGACTCTGCAGCTGCGTCTGTCACCAGTTACTTCCATGCACACAGCACCCTCAGCCCAGCAGAGTGATTCACTCTGGTCACTGCTGAAATACTGTCCCTCCCAGGCAGCAGTTATTTACCAGCTGGCCCAGCACACATCACATCAACAAACCAGTTTAAAGCAAACCAGAATGCATTCAGGCAGCTGAGCCTTTGAATTCCTATTAAAAACTAATAATAAAAACTAATCAGATCCTGCTTTTCCTATGTTTTTTTGCAGCACTGATCTGCTCAGATTCTCTTCAGGTATAATGAAGAGACCCAGCAACTGGTAAGGCTTCGGTCTGCTCTGCAGAGGTGCTATACCACGCAGTCTCTTAGCCCCAGGCAGTGCCTACCCCGCAAGCCCAGCTGTCATTTCTGCACTGAGCTGTAGAAGAACAAAGGCACTTGGCTGGAGTGGGACACGGAAGACTGGGGCTGAGAAGGAAAAGTTACAGGGAAACAGGAGAATCTGGCGGACTTAGAGCACAGAAGGGAACCTCAGAGAAATGTTTTCACACACGACCAAATGGCTCATTACTATCCAGGTCCTGAGATTACCTGGAGGGTTTCAGGCCCAGGAATAAAGGAGCTCTTTTCCAAGGCTGAGGGCACTGGCACTTCCTCTACACGCCGTAGGTCTGCATGGACACGGCTGGTGTCATGTCCAGAGAGAACACCAGGTCCCACTGTACTATTTGGGGATCCAGTTCAGAACAGGGAAAACAGCCCCACAGAAACAAGTGCCAACAGCCTCAGCCCCTCGTGTTCCACCCAGCACCGACCTGGGCCAGCTCTTGGCACCTGCTGCACCATACACCTTGGGTACTAACGGGCAGTAAGAGAACTAAAACACTCTTTAGTTTGACTTGAAAACATTCTATTTAATTTATACAAATAACTACTAAATAGAAAAAGTAGATTAAAACAAAATAGTTATTTTTCTGGCAGAGTTTAAATGCATATTATATAGCTTAGAAGAAATAAAATGCATTTTCCCCACAGCATTCATGACCTAAAGTTCTAGTTAATTCCTCCATTGCTTTCCTTTTCTAGATCAGTAAGATACTAGACACAACGTCATGTGGGTAATGGCTATATATATGTTCCGTATTTGAACTGAAAATATGTTACAGACCACACACCTACAAATGTGAAGCACTTAAAATGTGACTATCGAGTTGTAATATGATAATACAGAAAACAATTTATGTTTCAGGTTATATTGTGTTACAAAAACATCTGTGTAAGAAATCATGAAAGAGGCCACATAAAAATAAGCTTTAACTTTATGCACTTATTTTACAGTTTAAAAAACTGGCAAGTGCACTAGTAATAAATAATTTGCAAGTTTTGTATAAACGAGAAATTCCTAATGTTCAGCATTATTGTAAACATCAGTACACATGTAAAATGCAGCTAAAATCTGACAGTTACATTTTCAGTTTACCAAATTCGTTTCCTATTATTCAGGCATAGATCAATGAGTATACAGCCAATCATTTTTTTGGCAAGTCATGTCATTAAAATTAACAGTGACAGTGCAAGTAAGGAATGCAAAGAATTCCTAGTGCAATAAAGAAGAGAAGCACAGGCAATATTGCTGATTAAAATTTACCACTTCCCTGTGTTCACCTTGGGAGTGATTAGGAGAATTAAAAAAAAAAAAAAAAAAAAAAAGAAAAAAAGCTGTTCAAAGCCATTATTTAATGCCCTGATCTTGTCTTAGGATTTCTCTGTCTTCCTTCAGGCCACTACCTTTGCAACAGTACATCCAGCGTGAGTCCTTATAGCTTGACCATTTGTGAAATGCCCGTTGTAGTCACGGAGCAAAGTCCGATGTCTCCCAAACTGATGGCTTGGTAAGAACTTCTGCCTCTCTAAGTAGCCACATGGGGACCAATCAGTATCAACCGTCTGGCCAGATTACTTCTGAACCAGAGAAATGCCTTCCCACCAGGAGAGCACCACGAGAAGGTGGTCAACAGTCAGCTTTCAGTTTATCTAAGGAATTATCAATTTTGGTCAAAGTCTTTTTGATTCGCAGGGCTGTTAGTCTCGCTGATGGATTTTGATACCAGCATTCTTTCATCAACTTGGCAAGCGATGTTAATGTCTGGGAAAAGAATAAGAAACAAAACACGCACATAAGCACACACAATCACAAGCCAAGAAAGCACTAGACTGGGTTAAGCACTAACACAGTAAGGTTTTATTGCCTTATTAATACTCAATTTTCAGAGTCTACAGAGAGTTTACTGCTATCTATTAAATATGCAGCTTTCACGTGTTGGAAAAAAACCCCAAGTTTGATAAATTGGTTAAACAAAGAGGATAACTAGATGATAGGCTGACTGGAGTGACAAGCTAGCATAGTTTTAAACAAATGGAGTTTTGTTTTTCTAATTAAGAAAACACTCTACAGAATCTCTTTTCAACAAAACTGACTCCTGCAAGACCACTGAAGGAAGCCAGAGAAGGTAGAGACGTTCTGCCTGTGATTTCATCATGTCCAGCGCAGCTTTGAACAGCTGGGATTCCCAGCTGGCTGGTGCACAGGTCATAGCTCTACAACCAAAACCGCTCGTCCTGCTGGCCCCAGCCAGCCCTACAGATTCAAACCGAACTCCGCAGCTTCGGTAATGAGGAACAAAACAGCTGGTCAACCTGGAGAGTCCACAATGATTCTGAAGTAGAAAAATAAACTTCAGCACTATCCTTTCAAAAGGAACAACAGTCCTTTATCGCTTATTCTTCTCTAAATCTGCAGCTTATAAGCCACAGAAAGGCCTACACAGGCTACCTGTAACAATACAGAAAAAGCAGCTTTAAAAGTTATTGTTAAATCACGCTACTAAAAAGCTAATCTGTGAATAGCTCAGGTTTAAGAGTCCTAAATTGGCTTATTGCTTTTTCTTCCTGCTCCAAGATAAAGATCTACACCAGCATGCCTCTGAAATGTGTACAGGTAATGCTCCCGACAAGTAGCATTGGGATCATTTCAATTTTAAGTGCTAACTGACAGTAACTTCCAAAAGAAGAAAGGTCAGCTCGTATCTCTTGCAAACCCCCAGGCACTCCCACTTACAGGGTCTGAGAACCATCTGTTGGGAATGTTCGGCCTTTGCTGATCCACACAGACCACTTTTCTCATGTCTTCAAAACTGGGATCATTTGGAACCAAGTCATAAAATGGTGGTTTATAGTCTTCCACAATACCTAGTGGGACACAAACAAGAGAGACATTATTTAATGACTGGTCAGTGCAACAGCATTTCTGCACAGAAATAGAGAAGAGGTGACCTAGCCGTCTAAGAGGCACAAAAATCTTTTAAAAGTTAACACCACAGTGTCAAGCAGCCATCAAACAACAGAACAGTGCTTATTATCATAGGAACAGCTTTTTCTACACAAAATGTTAATTACTTGGCTCATATTACAATTCCACCAAGTACAAACTCTATTTTGCAGATGCTTGAGATGAAATGATGAGAAATAAATTTACTTGCCAAAAGGCCATCTTTTATAATGCATGGAGTTTTACTGACTACCACAAAACTGGGATTTCTACTAGCAAATGTAAAATATTTAAGGTCTGCATTGTGGTTTTTAGTAGGCTTACCACACACTTTGCATGGTTCTACGATTCCTGAAAGAGTCCAATAAGCACATCAGCATCTACAGATGGCACGTGCCATCACAAAGCCAAACACCCGAGAGCCTGTGGCACCCAGTGTCTGTATGCATTTTCTAGGATTCTGTGTTGAAAAATGAGTTGATGTGTGTGCTCTCGCAACTTGTCACCCAGCCTCCATAAAACTGGCAGGCTAAAAGGCTGTTGCCTACTCTCTACGGCACGCATGCAGCACTGCTGTTTCATCAGCACACTAAGCTCAAATGATCTACAGGGAGCTCAGCTTTCTTATGAAGCCAATTTAAAAAGCAGCGTTCAAAAGCCAAGGCATTTGGGTCAGCAGCTTGGAAGAACCCCGAGCGAATGAGGCCCTCTATGTCCAGTAGAAACATGGGCAGAACAATCTTAAAACTGCTTTTTATCAGACTGGCAGCTGTCCCACAGTCAGGCATACATGAAATCCAGGAGAACTTCTGTTGCTTTGGATATACTGAAGTTGAAAAGAGGTTCTCAAACTTTGCTACAGTGGCTGGGATTTAGTTCTCTTGTACTGTTGTAGATGAAGATCAAAATCCCATAGATCCTCTGTAAAAGCCCGTAAATCCCTATCTGTGATGGCTAGTCGAAATGAGGAATAGTCTTCAGGAAATCACAGCTCCCTTAGAAAACAGCAGGGCGGTTCAAAGATCTGGCTGCCCAAGCGAGTTAGCTTAACAGAGTAACTAGCAGGCTGCAGGGTTTCCCCTGTGGTATTCCAACATGGATGCAGAAGGACAGGCTATATTACATGCTGTGTAAAGAAGCATCACCCACCCTCCTCCTCCCAGCAATTCATAATTGCATATACCAACCATCACCTACAGGGCTGAACTCCTGGTTTTACTCTCCTCCTGCCTCCCTCCCAGAACACAGACTAAAGTTTATTGTGAGAACTCAAGAATCCAAAAAGCCTCCTGGTGCATCCACATTGCCTATGCTTCCATTTCAGATAAAGTAGTGGCTTTACAGGAGTCAAATGCAGAGCTCCAGAGCTACATCGTATAGCTCTGAACACATTTCCAGGGTCATTAGGGTATTACAGGTGACCTTTATTACTAAGAGAGAGAGTCTGGCTCTAATTTACTATTTTCATGTGGTCTTTACAAAGTATAGGGTATATAACTGGCTGTTTCAGATAAGACATATAGTAATAAATAGGAGATGAAGCGGGTTTCGCCTTTACTCCAATAGCAGGACTCGAGTACTCTGGTCTACCCCAGCCAAGCGTCACGGCCCCCAGGGGACCACCGCTGGCTCCCAGCAGCCCCTCAGCGGTGCCAGCGAGCCATCGCAACCTCTAGCCCACACGGCTCCGCTGGCAGAGCTGTCACTGACCTGTGGCACGCTCCCCTCACGTGCCACCCGCCAAGAGGACACCCTACATCCGACAGCACGACCCATAGCTCTCCGCCTTCTGCACAGTTTTAAGATGACTTCTGTAATTTACAATAGATTGTTGTTTTTTTTTTTCCCCTGGAGTTGCTGGCTTTTTGGTACTCAAATCAACTAGAACTCACGCACAGAGCAGCGTTTTCTTCACCTTTATTCCTTGTTACTTTAACGTCAGCTTGTCCTATGCATGCACGAATCTAACCGCTGGAGCAAAGCAAGAGTACGCAGAGACCCAAGCACAGACACAGCCTGGCAGATATAATGACCATCACACCGGGGTGGCTCTGAGCAACAACCATCTTTCAGCTTCTGGTGTTACTATTAAAATTGAACAAGATCTCAATTCTGGGAATGACAGTGAAGCTTCACCAGGAACAGAACTGCAAGTGCCAGTCCCAGGGAAGGAAAGATGCAAGGCACTGCAAGGAAGGGAGCACATTCAAAAGCACTGACCAACCACTCTACAAGGAACAAGCACCGCTCTATTTAAAGAGAGTAAAATACCGATTTGGGGGCTTAAATCACATTTTTCAAGTACAGAGAGAAATGCTGAGTGGCCCCTGCTACAGCACAAAGACGATACACAAATATTCTTGGTTGTGGCGAAGGAGTTTCCTACCACACTTTCCTCTTTATACTAAGCCACAACAGAAATGTACTGAGAATCACTGTGTCACCTTGAGGACCGTTAGATAAGTTTTTAAAAAAAAATTAAAATGAAAAAAAAGGTAAACAAACATTTTAAAAATGTAAAAATACAATTTGAAAACTTTAAAAAATATCAGACTTATTAGTCAGATTGCAACAATGTCAGAGTCTCCACACACTGAAGTACTAAACCAGGATGACTCATTGGAACAGGCTCTGCATTTCCACCCCACCAATGAGAGACAACAGGTGTCCACCAGCACGGGAGAGCAGCAAAAACATCCAGCACAGGTAAATGAGAAGTGCCCCCAGCCCACCTAAGGTGCCCCCCAGCCCACTCCCAGGAGCGTGCCACCCCGACCTCCACATGCTCCCTCCCTCTGCCAGAGCCTTCCCACCAGTCACACAGGGCTACCCGAGGGACCACCTGCCAAAGCAACGACTCCCACACAGCTCGACACTTGGACTTGAGAGAAAATGCTTACTCCATTTCAGACCAAGGAAGGAAAGCAAGGAAATATAATTAATTACAGCCAAATACTGAGCAACTGAAAATAAGTACTGTGAAATTAGTATCACTGACGTCTTAAACTTTATTGACACGACCAATGTCATGACATATCTGTATTAGTGTGAAAAGTGCTTCCATGGTAGCACTGAGCTCAGCCTGAATCAAATTAGTGAAGCACTGACTTACCGTCGTTGGTAGGTCTGCAGTCCGTGCTGAGCGTCACACCAGCTGGGTGAAGCTGCCAGCACAGCCTAAGCTCACTAGTTTTAAAGTAGCTCAGGTAAACTGTGTGTGAATCGCAGTTACTGCAGCAATACACAGGGGTCAGAACCTCTGCATGGGAATATTTAAATAATAGGTACCGTTTCATGGAAATTTCATTGCAAGAGGTAACTAGGTAATGCCATGTGTATTTTTATATGTATATATAAATATATATATATATATAAAAAAACATATATTCATATACAAAGAAAGCAAGACATCTAATGTTCCACAAAGGATTACCAGCCTCCAAAACAGCACCGCGGCAAGCCAGATTGCAGACAAATACTCAAAATTCGAGACTGGCAATGAAAAATAAACTTATCAAAAGGCGTAAGCACACCCCCCCATGCACTGGTCCCGTCCCCCCAGCCAGGAGCAGGGTCCCTGGGCACAGCGGGAGGAAGGCTGGCTGCCTTTTCTCCTGCATTAGCTTCCTGTCCCGTGGCAGCACCACCTCTTGCACGGTGAATTCATCAACCCCTGCCCAGTAAGCCCATCATATTATGGCAACTGGTGAGCTACAGTGCTCACGGACTGCTGAGACGAAGTGCAGAATATAAAACTGCACTGAAAACAATGAAGTTACAGCTTAAATTCTCAAGGCACTCACACTGACGTGAACTGCAACCAAGAGGTCTCCAAATGTTGGGAAATGCAATAAGTAAGTCCTCGTAACTGCCTACGGCATACATTTGCCAATAAACAGAGTATATCATAAGAAAAATTAACACCATGCATTCACAAGGCTCTCTTCCTCTAATTAGCCACATACACCTTCATCTGAGATCATCACCACACTCTGTGATTCAGCTGACGCATGTTCTTGTATCAGAATAATACCTATGCCTCCTGCTGCACTCGTCGTCACGTGCCTCCTTGGGCACAGGCGGGAGAAGGTAGGCGAGGCCGCGAGCTCAGCTCCAGCCACTCCACAGAGAGCCCATGGAAGTGCCCTCCTGCTCCTGCAGTCAGTCCCACGACTGCCGCCAGCTTCCAGCAGGACAGGAGCTGCTCACTACGGACCCTGCAAGTTAAATTGCACGAAAACAGCCATCCAGCCGCACAGATTACCCTGCTCTCTTCACCACAGAGAAATGCCCATTTCGGTTCTCCCCAGAGCTATCACAGCAAGCTCTCAGGCTTACAAGGAGACTTAAATTAGCCACCTGACCCTACCTGATGCATTTTGCTACCTCCAAGTCAGCTTTGTTTCAGCACCCTGTACGTATCCCAGAGAAGACAGGGGCTTTGGGCGGCGCTCCAGGCCCCAGGCGATCTCACAGCAAGCTGGGAAGGTCTGCAAATCTTCTCAGAAGTGCCACCTTCCAGCAGCCTTCTCACAACAAGCCCCACTGCACTGTTTCTGGAGACAACTAGCTGCCTCACAGTTGAATTATTTTGGCCACCAACAGATAACACATGAAGTAAAAGGTTCATATTTAGAAGAAGTCCTATACTTTAATAGAATAACAATATTTGTTTGCTTCTAGAGCTGCTGCACATTTGCCTGTGCACTGGGGTCAGGGAACGGAGGGGAGGTAACACATGAGAACCAACGCCAGGCAAGTGCCTTCTACTACAACTGGAGCTGGGCTCTGGTGACTCTGTCCCAGCTGCCACAAGCCCTCGGTGCCATCCGTACCTTACTGCAGCCTGCTCTGCCCACTCACTGCTCCGCTCTCCACAGAGCCAGTCACGCTCCCTCCCCTGGCTCTCAACAGATGCTTTTTGAGAACACCTCTAAAGCTATCTTAATCCTTTCCTCCGAAGTCTTCCCTCAAATGCTGACTCACAACAGTCCCCACCAAAAAAAGCCTCCTCAGTTCTTCAGTGTGAGCCACTCTGATTGCTGCCTACCGTTCTGACTGTGCCTCCTTCGAGCGAGCTCCTGCTTGGATCCTAAGCTGGCAGGCACCCGCTGGCACCAGCCCTGCCTGCGCTGCAGGGTCTCAGCCTACCATCCGGGCTCTGAAGAACTGCAGCAAACAAACGGCTAGTCATCCTCTTGGGAAGAAGATAAACCTGTTGTCTGATGTCAGGCACAGAATCCAAGATTTGGATTTAGTGGGAACAGATCAGACACAGAGCAGATAAGCATGTATGACGATTCAGAATTTCCCCAGATTTAAACGTGTCGCCATTAACAATTCATCACTGACAGTGTCTGCAGACGTCCCTGAAGGGCATCTTCTGCGTTCTCCTCTCTGCTTGGGTCCAGAGAGCACAACCCAAGGTCCAGAAGTCAAAGAGGACTTCTGACTTGACAAGCACAAGAGATCACACCAACAGATCCCCAGCCTAAATTCCTGAATTCAGACTCCCCTGCCAAGGAAACACCAAGCAACGCCATGTGCTCCAGAACCGGGTGCAGTGACACTTCTCCCAAGCAGAACTGTACTTTGACCAAGTCCTGCTTTGTGAGTGCATTTAACTTGATAAAGCCTAAATTCTCTAAATTCTGATCACTTCTTTACTTCCTACATATTTTCCTTGTGTTCCTTAGATTTTGTCACAAGAAACAGTCACCTAAAAGTATTTACTATGGTTTAATGAGACATGGAAAACGTTTAGAGACTTTATGATCTAAAATTTTAACTATTTGGTATGAATTGTATCTCATCACAATTAGGGATGTAGCAGGGGAGACTTTCTTCTCTACCTTAACAGAAACAACAGCAATATTCAGCCATTGTACCCAAAATACCAACAACTTCAACACAGGCAGCGAAGGGTCAGGAATCAAAATGCTCCGGAGATCCAGTATTTTACTGTGGATCTTATGCATTCTGGTGGTAGACACTCTGCCATAAATTATCATTTGCTTAACCTCTTCCAGAAACAAGTAAAGGAGTCCCAGATACTTACCGTTGCTAACCATACGTCTAGCTACTTCCCAAAGGACCAGCCCAAAAGCCCAGATATCCACCCTTTTATAGGAGTCAAAGCAGTCTGCCTGGATAGTTTCATCCAAGACTTCTGGAGCCATGTAGCGTTTGGTGCCCACTCGGGGATTGTTCCCCACATCCAACTGATTCGTGCTTTGGGAGTGCATTACTGCAAGGCCTGAAGGACAGAAAAAAACCATCTCTGTTAAGTCCCTTTAAAACTATAGCAGCATATGTTTAAAATTCCATGTGAGCAGTGACACCCATCAGACAGTTTCTTAAAAAGGAGCCGAAAGTCCCAACTGTCCAAAGACCAACGGGGTCAGCTCCAAACTCGCTATCAAAACCAGCCACTGTGTCCGTAGACTTAGACCAATTATCTCCTCAGGGATTACCATTAAGCATGTTATTGCACTGTTGCAAAACGTTGTCATTAAGTGTTTTGCAGCCACTGGATGTCACCAGCGCTCTAGGCACGTATACGCAGAAGGCCAAGCATCTGTTACTTAGAAGAAAACAATTTTACACGGCATTCAAATTTATTTATAGAACTTTTGGGTAGGTGGATATATCCGAACTGCGGGGAAGAGAAAAGAAAAACACTGCATGATGGATATACACAAGTTAAAAAATAAAGCTGGGAAATAAAAAACACCGTATTTGCAGTAGCTTGAAAAATAAACATCCTCAAGCTCATCTAAAATGAGTCAGTCAAAACCACTCTACCTGGTTTCTACTAATTACTAAACATTTAGGCAAAGAACATTATGTGAGGAACTAAATTACTGTAAATTTGGAAACACACAGAGTACTGGTTTTGCCATGGTAAACAGAGAGCACTGCAAATTGAACAGCAACAGGTGCATGACATAACTAAGCAATAGAAAAGACAACACAAACTCTCCCTAATTTCCTCAACAACTCTTGTAAGAATAACATATACTATTTACATTTAACCTGAGTTTATTTTAGATCAAACTTAAAAAGCTTTTTAACTCAGTCCCACAAAAAATTAACCACCAGATCATTAATTTTTTTTTCTTTCCAAAAAACAGCCTGTACTTCACTGTAACAAAAGTCTGGAAAACATTTTCCTACAATTTAAATGCACTTCAAGTAATTTCAAGTTTCTAGGAAAATGCTTATGGCACCTCTAGAAAGACACCATCTACTAACCCAGTGACTGCTGAGAAGATAATCTGGAAAGCCTGCTCTCCAGATAAAATATTTTTTGTCATATATACACACACACACACAGACAACACATTTACACACACTTAAACATTTATGTATTTCTTTAGATTTACATTATACAATACATATGGATTATAATATTTACAAAAAAAAACCCAGAACAACTTGCACACTGGAAAGAAAGGTTAGAAAGCAGATTTCCTAGCAAACTCTGAAGACATCAAGACTTTGGGGAACACTTTGATAAAAACTGTAATAGTGCATCCAAACAGGGCAAAACAGATTCAATGGATTGACAGGTCAAAGGTTTAAGGCCGAGGGACGCAAGTCAGCATCCCATCCACTACAAACTATGACAGTGTTGCAACAGGGTCAGGGGACAACAGTGTTGTAATCAGGTTCTCATCATGGTGGCATCTGCGCAGTTTATGAGAGCTCGGCAGCAGACACTGCGCTGCTCCGGTTTCCTTTCACCTCAGGAGATCTCAATGCACTCTTAACCAGGGGCCCGTAACTGCTTGCCAGAGAAGCTCTTCCTATAACATACTAATTCTTTAAAAAGGGAAAAAAAAGAAAAAGCTCAAGGGGAATATAAACTGATGAAACACATTGGTTTTCAAGACACCAAAAAATCCTCACCGGTATCCAGGAGTATCTGCTAGAAACAAAAATTGAGCAAATCTGTTTTATTAGCATTCTTTGCATCTTCCTTACAAATGCCAGTGCTCGTTTCAAGCAGACACTCACTACTTGATATGGACGGGGAAGGAGGGAGTAAAAGGAGGGTTTCTTTTTGTATAAGCATTATTCTGCTGTTCTATAAGGTTGCTCAACTAAGACCTATCACCGTGCACGTGAATTGCTTTAGAAGGGCAGACCTTTTCCACAGTGCTGACAGACTGAAGCAAGACTGACATCCATCCTTGGACTTTATCACACAGTTTCTGCTTAGCTAGAACATATTTGAAACAGCCAGTTTTGTAACTGCAGCTCTGGACGCTTGGGCTGCTGCTGGAGATGCTGGTTTCCAGCACGGTGGCCGAAGGACAACAGCCAGTTCTCAGAGCTCTTGCGCTTGTGCCAGCCAGAAGGATCAGGACTGAATGGCACCAAGCACCACGCTCCACTGCACTCCACCAAACTGCAGGCAGAACAGACAGTTACAAGATATGCATCAAAACCATTTTAGTCCTCTTTTTTTTCAGAGCTGACACCTATTCTTAACAGGTACGTTGCAAGTCCAGAACCTGGTGGGACCAACAGAACCCAAGTCCAGCGTAGCTTTGGGCAGCTGTAGTGAATCCTTCCATCTGCTCATACTTGCCAGGCTCTGAGTGCCATTTTTCTTGTATGGCGCATGTGTTGGAAAAACAAGAGGAGACCAGAGGAGACACTGAGACCAGAGGGAAAAAAAGCCAAAGCTACACAAGAAAAAAGGGCATGAATATATGACGGAGGCAACAACCTCTTTGGTAACTCTCCTTTACGGAAAAGGAACAAATGAAGAACATGTCAGATACACAACTGAGGATTTCACTTTTAAGAAAATAGCTATTGCTGTGCTCTCTCAGAAAATCTCTCAAATATCTGAAGCCTATAGATAAATAATGTAGTAGATTTCACTTTATTAGTGTGATGTCAGTCAATGCCCCTATGTGCTGCCCCCTCCTCACTATGAGCTACAAGTTTATTTAAAAGCGAATTTCTGAAGTTTTGTATTTTCAACTTACTGTCCTCTTTTTCACTTATTAGTCTCCCTGCAAATTTTGATAGGCCCAGGTGTGTGGCTTTCATGTTTTCCCTGTATCTCACATCTGTTCTACAATAGTTAGCTATTTTCTCCCTTGTCTTCAGAGAAAAGAAAAAAAAAAAAAGTATTGTCAGACATCCATCCGAGGTGTGAATGAGCCATACTGCTGCAACTGTTTCTCAGCAGCTACCAGCTTGATGTCTAAAACCAGCCAGTCATGGAGAACCCAATTTTGGGCTCAGTGAATTACCTGGCAAAGGACTCCAGCTGGACGGACCTACGGAGTTTGGGACAATGAGTGCATAGTTCTTAGACTGTAAGTGGAAGGATATTTAATAGTTCAGAAATGAGCTGAAGCCTAATAACTGCTGCCTTCTGGGATCCATGAATGGAATTTAACAACGAAAGCCTGAGAAAAAGCCCAAAATGTTAGATCTGCTCCTGAACTCAGAGGCTGCACTGCCCCTCCTCTGCAGTGGAGTGGCATTTCTAAGTTGTAAGTGCCATCTAGTGGCTGCCATAAACCTTCAGGGTAATCTCAGATCATGGTAAAGTTATTTTAAGATTACTTTAAGACTTTTATGGTTGAGTTATCCAATACATTTGATTTCTGCAGGAATGCACTGAGTATATTAGCATCGAAATGAACTCACCTAAATCTGCTATGCAGCACTGTCCATTTTTCTTAACGAGGATATTTTTGCTCTTCAAGTCCCGATGAGAAATGGCAGGCTTCCCCTGGGTTCCAAATATCTCTATGTGCAAATGTGCAAGCCCACTAGCTATGGACAGTACTATGCGTAGGCAGCTGACAGTGTCCAGGGTAGTGAGCTGTAGATAGTCATACAGAGAGCCCATTTCATGGTAGTGGGTAATTAACCACAACTGGGTACTAGAGTTTCTGGAAGTCATATCAGATGCAATAAAACCTAGAAAGAGAGGAAGAAAAAAGAAGAAACATAATAAAATTACAAAGCTCCTTCAAGACACCCTCAAGAAAAGCATCAATACTACTAGGCCCCTCTTGCAATTTAAAACTCTGTTTAATTAAAACTTTTCCACAATTGCACTGCACTGCAGGTCTTACCATGATGAAAAAAGAGCCGACATATTCTGGAACTCTGACTCAAGTCTATTCAGAAGAATGTACTTATATATTTTGTCAGTCGTGCCAAACACAGCTACTTGTTAGGATCACATACTTAAAAAAAAAAAGTTATTTTTATTTTTTGCCCTCCTTTTTGAAGGACTTGTGGGTAGGGAAGTTTCCAGCTAAACAAATAGAGTACCAGGTTGTAGCACATCTGTTGGCATCCACTCAACAGGATCACGCTGGAGAGGAGCAATACCTCAAACAGAGAAGTCATAAGTAATCATCTCCATTTTTAAGGACACCAAGCAGCCAGTGCAGGCTGCTGAGAAAAGGGTTAAACGCATTTCATGTGCACATCACATCCCAATAACCAGACACTGTATGCTGTGCCAGCTTCACTTCACATCCAACGTAAGGCTATTCAGAGCCCTTCCAACAACCAGCCTCAACATGTCAAAAGCTTGCTGTCCCCACAGGGAATGTCACACCTTTCTGACCAAGTACAGATTGAATAAAGCACATCTCACCACAGTCACAACGTGCCAAAAGCTGCAGAGGGACTGCTGCAGGCTGATAAATTATTAGACCTAGGGGCCTGCTCTAAACTGCTGGAGCTCTGAGCTACAAACGCCCGAGCTTCTGAACTGCACTCTGGCTTGCGACAGAGCGGCAGACAGCTATGGAAAGTGTAGCAGCACCAAAGATTAGCATACCAAAAACCAGAGAACAGTAATTCTTCTATTTCAAATACTACAGTTCAACTGGTGTGCAACTCACTTCCACAGTGAAGTAAGGCAGAGCACCTTTATGCATCATAGCTGTATTTCACAACAATTTTCTACAAAGGAACAGAGAAAAATTCTCTTTGAAACTCATGAACCTCAAGAACAGCTTTCAAAAATGTGGTGTCTTAAAACTGAAGAAAAAATTCAGGAGTAGCTCCCTTCCTGTCACTCTGTTGACCTCAACAGCTTTAGCTGGGAAGCAACAAAAGCTTTATTCCCAAGCTAGAGAAACAAATCATGTTTATTAAAAGCCCACATATGACATTTGTCAGAAAGAACACTCACTATCTTTCTCTCTGGAAGTCAGATTTCTGCACAGTGTGACACTTTTCATAATTTGCAATATTGTTTAATATTGCATCTAAAAAAATTCTGTAAAATAGCCAACAAATTTGACAGTTATCAAGAAAGACTAAACACAGATAGAGGAACATGGGAAACACGTAATGTAATTTTAGCCAAGTTATTTGCTCTCTCGGGAAGGAAAGTTCAATAATTCACATTTCAGGAGGCCACCAAATTATTTTTGTAGTAACAGAGGAACTGCTTCAGGAAACATTAGACAAACATCTAGCAGGGTGAGCTATAGATCCAAGGAATATTCTCTGACAGGAAACAAGAACAAGGAGCCCGAGTAAAACTGATAGAAGACAGACAGATTGCTGGTGAGATAATGTCAGTGCTCAGAAAACGTGCTGCTGCTTTTATCTGTAAAGGTGGCACACCAGTGAAACAAGGTCATGGCAACGAGGAATCAAAGGGGCTGCTTAAACTTCAGCCATGGCTCGCCACACAAAAAAGCCATTTTCTAAGCTCTGAGAACTGAGCACACGAGGTACAAGAGATACAGAAGATTCAAAATCACCGTACTTTCATATTTACAGGGAAATGAGATATATCATAAAGGGACAACTATAGTTGAAGTTTAAACACCAAAGGAGCTTAGTTTGACCCTTAGCAGAACAGTTAAACAGAAGAAAATAACAGATTCGTGTTGCACTTTATTCAGGCACAAGGAAAAGTATTCAAATGTTTAAATCTCCCCACTTTTTCTCCCTTCATTTCTCCCAGGTAAACTGAAGTTATAAGAAAACACAGATCCAATAGAACTTCTCCACTTAACACCTTGTGCAATACTCTTTTGCCATTTGGCTGCCTTGCAACAAGAGCTGCAAGGGTGAATTCTTAGCACGCGGGTCTGTGGCACCTCCATTCTTCTTTATGCACTGTGCTGCCAACAATTGATTAATCTGCTTGACCGCTTCTTGCTAGAGTATTGCAGGAGGACAATGATTTATGGTTGCCACGACACTTTCTCCAGATCAGACTCCGATTTCAGCACCCTTCTGGTAAGTGTCCCCCTTAAAATTTCCCTTCAACTATTTATCAGAAACACAAGAACCTAATCTCACAGATTGCAAGATATCTAGCAAATCTGCAGTGCTCTGCAAGTGAACTGTTGAGTTAACTCACCTTTACACCAGCTACCCTAGCATACATGAATATGGTTGCGCTACTCACCTAAAATATTTTCATGCCGCAGCAATACAGTGTTGTACAATTCAGTTTCCCTGAACCAGGATTTTTCATCCCTAGAAGAGAAGATCTTCACAGCAACGTTTTCTCCTTGCCACTGACCCCTCCAAACTTCTCCGTAACGGCCCTTTCCTGGTGGGGGAAAAAACACAGTAAAAGTTGTCAACTAACAATCTCCATAGGGCAGAAGGACAGGATTAGCTGGTAGGATGGAAACTCAGTAGTCACGGCCCAAATATCACACCGATGTACTTTGATCACCCCCGCAGACGATTTTTTCCACTTTACAGTCACGCTGTGCTCCACTGTCTCTTAATTTTCCCTGTTTCAACTGCAAACTCTGAGAGTACAGATCTCTCCTCCTTGCGCATTGGTACACTGTTTGTACAGCTTCAGCAGCACATTACAAGGTCCGTGTACACAACACAAAGATTCATGAACTGTGACGTTAGGACAGGAAGGATATATAATGTTGGTGATACAGCTTTTACATTTTTATTACATCATCAGCCCTTGCAAAAACAGTCAGCACAGCCAGACACACAAAATGCAGAATGATGATTTAAAAAACAAAGAACCTACACACAATACACCCCCCTCCAAAACAAAACAAGCACCCACAAACAAAAGGATTAAACAAAAACCTCAAACCCTCCAAACGCAGCCCTGTCCTGTGGGGAGCAGGACACGCTGTCAGCATGCCAAAGTTTTTACCCAAAGAGCTTAGAAGAAATGTATGAAATTATCAAGTACCCACGAGCAAAGCAACATCCTGGACAAGGCACACTGGGAAAGTTCTGGTCATTGCCATTTTCACTGCAGCCTGAATACGATAGCCTCAGGCCTAGGGCAATGAATGACGCTAGATTTGACAATTATAAATATCCAAATTGTGTCCTCCCTTGCCCTGCTGTTCAGTGCTCTTTAGAGGCACGTAGGAGTCGGCAGCAGGTATAATCAACTGGAGAGATTCTGGTTCCGGCAGGGACAGGGTTAAGTATTCCATGCCATGTGAGCCAGGCCCACCCTGAGATTAAAAGGAGGGAGGGGGCAGGCAGTCGGGTTTGGAGCCGGCTGGCGCGTCCCGGGTCGGGACCCCCGGGGAGCGGCGGTTCCGTAATCACGTTTGTATATTTCTCTGTCGGTGTTATTGTTGTCGTTTTCTTGTTCCCTCTGCTGTTCTGTTAAACTGCGTTTGTCTCAACCCAAGAGTTTTGCCTTTTTCTTTTGATCCTTCCCCTACCGGGAAGCGCTGAGCGAGGACACGGTTCTTTGTTGCCATCTGAGGCCAAAACCACGACAATACCCAACACCATCCTCAATGCTGTCACCCAGAAGAAACTTCCTGCACAGCACTTCCATGCGGCTCTGCTGTACCGGCTAGAACACACAGGTGCTGGAACCAGCATCAGCCTCGTTAACTTGGGAGCAGGCATCATTCCAGAGACACACCCAACCACACAGATATACACACACAAAAAGATATGTCTATATTGCAGGCAAAGTCATCATGCATACCATATTCTACAGTTTCTGATGGAGAGAAGTTGCAGAGCATCAGAGGATGCACACTTGGATTTAAGGCAAGTGCGACCATTTGTGCCTACTCAATACATACTATAAGCCAAAAGCAAAGAAACCCTGGTAAAATGTAGGCCTAATCCCTACAAAATCACAGATTCATCTGGTTTAGTCGGGCTTGATTTAGCACCTTGATGAGTTATAACCTCTAGTGATGTACAGGAAGGTGTTAACCTGTTCTGAGTTCAGATCACTGAAGAATCACCATAAAACATATTTAAACTAGTCTTTTATTCCTACCAGGATCAATCATTATCATGCCTTCCTCACCTCTTTAGTGCCAGCATGGCATCTTGGCTCAATGTTACTGCCTCAGGATATCTGTGACCCAAATGCTTCCTGAAATTACTAAACTCAAATTTAACACTATTCAATTAATAATATATTTATATGCTGAAGAAAAAATTAATGGATCCTTAAAATTAACACTAAAATCCTGCAAAAAACTAAAGACACAGAAGAGTTTTAGGGAAGAGTTACCAGAGGGGTTCTCTCTTTCAGGGGAAAAGAGTAGCAACAGTACATCACCGCCGGCATGGTCCCAAAGCAACAGCTACAAAGCATTCCTGTTCCCAGGCGAATGGCCCAGAATCACAGGGCTGGGTTTGAGGTTTTGTTTTTGGCTGGGTTTGGGGTTTGGTTTTGGAGGGATGTGTGTGTGTGTGTGGGTGGGTGTGGGGGTGGGTGGGTGGGGGGGTGTGTGGGGAGGGGGTGGGGGGTGTAGTCGTTTTTTTTTAAAATGCCACGTTAGCCACTTTGCTTGATGGTTCAACTCCAGATCTCAAATCCAGATGATCCTTTTCTAATTCTAAAGCTTTCTAATTGAACACCATTTAATGAACAAATGTTTATTTCACGAAGTACCCAAGCAAGCCTAGTTTGTATTTTCTAACATCACCTTATTGAATAAAGCTTAAGTTTTTCAATCGTAAAGCAAGAATTCTATTTGCCCCTTTCTTCTGATAGATCTGACAGGAGATAAAGCCTTCTCTCTGCATTTGTTACCATGACTTGGCACTAGATGTGAACAAGGACCATACTAACCTACACACTCCACAAGTGTGATCTGGCGAGCCACCGTTCTCTGCACCAAGAAAGGAAGTCCAGAACCACTTCCAGATGTGCAGGAATGGTCCAATAAATCCTGTTCAAAAGGTAAAGCAGAAGTTTATAAGCTATGAGAAACTACCTTTTTCCTCCATCTCAATGCACAAAGGCACACCACTTCACAGGGTAGGTTAAGTTAAAGCTCATTGGTATCTCAATGGCTCTGGTGACGATTTGGTCGCTCATGATCGAGACGTACCATCACCATCACCGTACAGATGGACAGAGAATGCTCTTTGCAAGGTCTTACCACTTCCAAGAACACCCCACACATGAAGAGACTTGTAGGGGAGCTGTAACTCAGGCACAATCACTTTCTGCTGGAAGCGTTACAAACAACACAACAAGGAACAGCAAACAAATCCAGCATTGTTTCATTCTCAGATTTCTTACTCTATCTTTAATCTGGCATTACAGTATCACTTTGTTTAACAAATAAATCATTTTGTTTAGTAACTAAATGACAATAAATTTACTGCCTGTGAATCTGGAAGCTCACTCGAAGCCTACAGGCCATCCTCTGTCGTGAAATTCCACTCTTTTTCAGCACTTTGTTATTCTCTTACTTAACTTATGCTCTCTCAATTCTGTATCTGTCAGTTATTTCAAATAGGTTACTATCGATTTTTTTTCCAAAAGTTTTCTATGTCCTGCGATAACCTGAGCTGCCTCAAAAAGAAAGAAACTTGCTTTCTCTGACTTAAATCCTTAAAACCTTCTGCGATACAGTTAGCAGAAAGAAAAGCAGCATTTACTTTTGAACATTCCTGCAGACTTTTCCCATTCTTCCAGTCACCTGTGGTTTCTTCCTAGTAAAGAAGACTGGAACAGCACAGCAACACAAATGTGTTTCCATTAATTAGATCTAAGGTCATGTCCCAGCCCCACCAACCTGCATTACCAGATACTCTCGAAATCTATTTTACAAATCCCTATGAATAAATGTGTATTAGAAAGGGTCATTCAGAACCCTGAACTTTTTTTATTACTATAAATAAAACTCTAGAAAGAGCCAGAGATGAAAGTTTCTAATTGAAATGGTAAGACAGATAAAACCAGCATAGTCCTGGGATACAACTTGCTTTTTCAGCACCTTTTTTATCAGCAGCCTTTGCACAATTTGCGCTCAGCTGACTGTTTTGTCTGAAGTAATCGAGGGAAGAGAGTCGGTTTTGCTGAAAAAATCCACAGACAGGGGATTCTCTGATAAACTTCAAGTCCCTGCCCTAAATTAGAACTTCTGACAACATCCAAATAATTTATTCTAAGTCTCCTTCCCTAAAGTGGCCGAACCACACTAGATGAACAGCCCCTCAAAAAAACATTAAAATAGTCATTCTGTGGTAGATAATAGTCATGGGAAGTTTTGGCCCAAACTAATCAAGTTTGGTGTAGTTATAAATAACTGAAAACAGTTTTAGAACAAACAAGGCAACAGGAGCATTACCTGTATCACCTACATTAGGTATATCATTGATGCTCCAGAAAATGTTCCGTAATGTCTGTCTTAAAAGTTTTTATCAGTTTCTGGTATTTTTAGAGCATGAAAATCAGACTTTAAACTGTAAGCTTATAAAAAAAAAAAACATGAGTGAGATTCTAATTGAATGTTAAAATCCTATTAGCCTTTTAAAATGCTAATACCCAGCTACTTTTCTGGCTAGGACTTCCGTACTAGTTCAAAGCACTAACAACTGTATTACTGGACTTTTTTTTTTCTTTACAAAGGAAAATAGAATGAAAAAGTATAAGCACAATCAACTTTCCAATACTTCCAGCAAACTGCACTACTGGGCTTTAACCAAATCTGATGAAATCTCATTTCTCCTAACAATTTTTTTTGAGTGCTCAAGAAAAAGATTATCTATGAATGACAGGAGACTGCTATTTTGCTTTGTAACACAAAGTGAGAGCTCACTTCCCTTCCTGCTTGTATCAGAGGAAAAAAGAAAAAAAAAACCAAACACAAAAACCCAACCCAAGCTTATTTGCAGTGACTGTAAAAACAAGATTTGAAGAGGCCACAGCTCTTTCCATTCCCCGTTAGGAAGCTTAGGGCTTTAAGCATTTGCTGCACTATGGAGACTAATCCTAAATGTAAACTAACCTAATGTGTAACAAAACCAGCGATTTAAAACACACAATGGAGAAGAAAAATCTGGAGATTAAAAAAGACTTACTGTTTAGATGATCATTTAGAAACAAGGAACTATCAATACTGGTTTACATCAGCAGCACTCAAAGGCACAGCAGAGGCACTGGGAACATTCAGCTAAGAGCGTCCGACAGCTGGGAACAAGCCAGCTCCACTAGGCCAAGCCTTTACTGTTAGCGACTTCCCCGATTTCTTTTAAAAAGAATTTTGATTTATTCTTCTCAGGTTTTACCACCGTTTCCAAGTAACATTAAATGACTTGAAGTGCAAAAGGTTTGCAAATGGAATGGGAACGGTCTTGCACAGATAAGAGTTAAGAGCCAGTAAAAGCTGGAAGTCAGTGCTTAAGGACAGATAACCAGCTGCACACACGCCTAGTTCATGGTGAACGTATCAAAACTCGCTGTTTTGAAACAGTAACACAGAATCAAGCCTTGCAGGCTAATTAAAGGGTGCCAAAGGCATTAAAAGAAAATACATTACAAGCATAGTTTATACAGGGCCAAGCTGAAGCACAATTGCAGGGCAGCAGTAGAGCGCTGCTGCGGTTCGCACCACACCTGATGCCGCAGCACCAGGCGCTCCCGCTGCCTCTCAAGCCTTACTTGCTCAGTTTCCATAAAGCACAGGAAAACTGCTGGGAAGATTTGTTTCTGGGCTCAAGTGACAGGGTAAGATACATTAAGTCTTTAAAAAGGAAACACTTCCCCGTGTCATTTTATTTTCCAGAGATTGAGTGAATAAGAACATATTTTAAAAACGAAATTTTGAGTAAGCAGTTTTCATTTCTTATAATTCCTACTGCTCCTCTGTCAACAAAATTTCATTAATTTCCTAATCATCCAAGAGCCCATCTATTAAGATCATGGGAGTCAGGTTTGAAGTTTTTAAAAGTAAAAAATATCTATATTTCCTTCTTCCCCTAGCATCACATCTTTTTCAACCTTTCAGGCTGTCTTTCGTGTATCAGAGATGCAGTACATTTTTACACCTTTCATAGCACTTCAGGCTACCCAACGATCAGGGTTAATACTCTGTTTTGCTGTTTAGACGTTGGTTCTAGGAATGGAAAGAGCTTGACTACAGCTTATAGCAATTCTCCAGGTCAAAGGAGACCTGGAAACGCAAAAGCTATCTTTTGGTTAAATTTCATTTGCAGCTTTGCGAGCACAGGAGTGTCACCACAGAAGTCCTGATGCTAAGGGGCATCCCCTGGCAGCAAAAGGTGCTGTTCTTGATGTGGCCGTGTCTGGAGGGTAACAAGAGGGGACTTCAGAAGCAAAGAAAGCTCACTCGAGTTTTCAGCATGCACAGAGGTTACTCACTGCCAACGTGCTGTCTCCAACGTTTGATGCAATGAGTCCCTCAATTGTGCCATACTCTGCATCTCTAGAATTGAGCCTCTCCATATGGTTTTTCTGTATTCTCCGGATGATCAGCACAGCTACTGCAGAAAAAACTATCAACACTATCACAGGAGCCAGTATAACAATGATTAGTGTTTCCACGCTGTAGCCTGCAGCTTCTCCTTGAAAGGTTTGCCCTGGGGAAGAAGAAGAAAAAAAAAAAAGGGGGGGGGGGGAAGAGAGAGAGAAAAAAAAAAATTTGCAAATTCGCAGAGAAAGTCTTTAAAACCAATAGCACTGACACCAACGTTTAACTCGGTAGCCACCTAGTCTGACAGAGCAGCCGTGACACTGACACCAAGAGTGCTGCAGCAGTGACTCTGTAGAGCTGTCACAACAACCCCCTCCCTTCAAAACATCCCCCCTGAGACCCTGCAATTCGCTCGCAGGCAGTAACTCAATCCTGACTGCACACTTTAACCCTCAGCGTTCACCCAGCAATACAGATCATCCAATCTGGGGACATCAGATATGTGCCAGTGGGCGGCACAAAGCACAATTACCGCTCTGATTAAACCCTTACTTCCGCTAGCACTGAAACCATCTCACTTCCATCTCATCAGATGAAAGCTGAACCTTTTTTCTTTCTCAAAATTCACTATTTACTGATTAACCTCTCACCTTTAGAAGAAGGCAGCTGCGCAGTGATATTCATGTTGCAGAGGTATCCTTGGCAGCACTCAACAGCTTGGTCAGGAGAGGGAGGTGTCTTGCACGTCATTTTCCCTTGTTCATAGACTTGGAAGCAGCCTTTCTGGTAAACCTTAGCACCGTCATTAATGCTCAGGGAAGCGAAACATTGCTGGCCTTGGCAACGATCTCCATTCCCACAGGACATGCCTTCACACACACATTCGTAGTGGACCATATTTAGCTTCAGTTCATCATCTGTGAAAGAGAGTTGAGGAAAAAATGCCACCGTATTCTTAATAGATTCAGTTATACAGAGATAACGAAATCATTAGACAATAAAACCTTCTGTTTACGGAAAAAATACTACTTGCAGCTAGTGCTGAAGAACCACTAAGTAGGAGCTAATGATACTAATTCAGCGACACAAAGGTATGAGCTTGCACCATCAAAGAAATACCAGTCATATCTGCCCACTCCAAGTACTCAAATTTCAAGAGTTCAGTGCCATTTTACATCACCTCTTCAGCAGACACTCCTGCGGGTATACAACACGGGAGCGTCAGCTACACAGGGACACTCAGCAGAGGAAAAATCCTAACAAACAGTGTAAGTTTAAAACAGATTTGCTAAACCACATTATATTTCTATATGGAAATAGTTATTCTCAAGCATTCCGGAAATTACTTTAACAAAAATCAAATTAAGGCCATTTAAATTTGCAGTGGGCACAGGTACGCAGGATTTAGCAGGTTTAACTAGCTTGCTAGAAAAGTAAGTCTGGAGCAACTTTCCCAGGAAGATGAGCCTTTGAGGAGTACCTCGGGAGCGAGTAAGCATGGAGATAAAAAACAAAGGGAGAAGCAGCGCACTGTCAGCAGGTACAACACCTCCCTCCCAGCTCCAGACGCTGCGGCTAAGGAAGAGGAATAACTGTTCAGAGAATGTACAGAGTAGGAAACTCAACTCCTAAGTATCCTCAGTAGGAGTGGCATGTGCCTTTCCACGCACAGCACGGGGTCACTCCGGGCTCTGCAGGAGAGGACACAGCTCTGACTGGCTAGTGGGGAACACTGAAAGCTCTTCAGTTTCCTGGAAGATCCAGGTGCCCGAGGTGGTAAACAGCCATGTGTGGTCACAGATGGCTGAGAAGAGGCACAGCTGGGAAGGACAGAACAAGTCTCTGCTCTCTGTCACACACATCCCATGCACGCACACACACACATGTTCATGGCAACTTAACTGATATTTACATTCTCTTTTTCAGTTCTAACACACAAGAAAAATTTCCAGCCACAAATACAGTGGATGCTCCTAAAATAGCAGCTGAGCATACCATGTGTTGGACTTTTTC
Organism: Fratercula arctica; assembly: GCA_947846985.1. Classification (NCBI taxonomy): domain Eukaryota; kingdom Metazoa; phylum Chordata; class Aves; order Charadriiformes; family Alcidae; genus Fratercula; species Fratercula arctica. The sequence continues at coordinate 614,515 of CANTUZ010000008.1, read as the reverse complement.
AAGGCTATAATTAGAGTCTGCCCACTGGGAATATAACTCAGTTTGTTTTCTGCTTTGCTTCCCTCCGCTCCCACAATGAACAAATACACAAATAGGATCTTCCATTTTTGAACCACTAACAAAAACTAAATTAGGGAAAGAATCCTGAAATCAGGCAGTGTCTGTCACATTGATCTCAAGTACTGGCATACACAATCCCAGCCATACATGTACCAAGTAATAACTTTGCTAATTTTGTGGAACTTTTTTAAAAATGAAAAAAAAAAAAGCCAAAAATCCCAAAACAAACCACAAATGGTCAAACATTCCTATAATGAAGTTCTGGTCCTTCTCCTCCCACAACAGCAGCAGTAAAACACAACTGTATTGTAACACACAAGCCCTTATTCCTCTGGCTGGAACTGCCACAGGCATTCCAAACTGGAGACCGACAAGGGACTTTCTCCCAAGGCATGGTCATGACCTGCCGAAAGAGTCCCAGCCCTGTACCTTTGGTAAGGACAGCCCTTTAGCAGTGAGGATCTCAGTGCCTCCCAGTCAGCAAGACGTTCCTGTTGTCAATGACAAACACTGGCCTGTGAGGACAGAGCCGCGGAGGTGTGCAGGGTGCAGGATCAGCCATTCCAGCTATGCAGCAACAGCAGAAATAGCTGCTGTATGGAGTGGGACAACCGACCTACCATCCGAGAGCCATCCCAAGTCCACAAGGAAAATCCATCTGGCTTGCAGCCCGATCCAGCCTAATGCTTCCGTCTTCTCTTGACCCAAGGACCTTTCAAAGGCTGGGCAAACCTCACGCAAGGCAGAAGAGCAGTTCTGGCAGAAAACCACCTCCCCTCGTTTGCCACCTCTCAGAGGAGCTCTGCAATCCCAAAATAGGCCAGGAGCCACAGGGCAGTTGATCAGCCCTTGCAGAGGAAACCTGACATCCCTTACACATGAACTAAGGCATTGCAACTCCGAAGATGCTACCTGTCTTTTGCGCAGACTGCTCCAGCCCGAAGGCAGGGTGAGCCATCTAACGGGACACACAGGCTGTGGATCCATTTAATAGGGCATGAAGACAGAGCAACACCGATTACATACACGTGAACTGCTGCAGCTCCTCATGTGTCCACAGACCAATACAGATCAATTATGTGCTGTAAAAATGAAGTATTTCTGGTGTGGAACTCCTGGGTTGGAAATGGAGATGTTCCTTTATGACTGT
>CANTUZ010000008.1:0-13207 GCA_947846985.1 Fratercula arctica | reverse complement strand
CCATATACGGCATCAAGCCTTACATTATGTGAAAAGCCTTATCTCTAATTTCTTACCTAGTCCCAATATTAAAAGAGACCTGCCAAACAGCTGAACAAGCTCCAAAGCTACACTTTACTTAAGAAGCCACAGACCTCTCACCCTACAGAAGCCCAGCAGCAGAATAAACTCCTCAGCTGAGGCTGTGGCTCGTATACCCCAGGCCCCGCCCACCACCCTTCCCACAGTCCCCTGGGTAAAGGGCGGGACCAACCCCCAGAAGCATAAAAGCAGCAAGAGGAGCAGCCCATTTTGTTATTTGCCTTAAATTTGCCATATGTAAAGCAGCAAAGAGGTAGAGTGACCTTTACTACAAAAAATAGTATCTGGTGTTTTACTACAGCTATATCTATTGCATCAACAACATGACCAGGTAGGCAATTAGATTTTTTTTTTGTGGAACATAGATATAAAAAAATACCTAAGTTTATGTACTTGAGTATCCTTAAAAAAAAAAAAAATCCTAACATACTACTATGGGCTTATTGTTTGTTTCTAGTAAGACTGGACATACTACTGAGTTTCTGCCAGAACTGCATTCTGGATGGGAATGAATGACAAAGCAGAATCAGATTCCATGAGAAAGTTTTCTCAATGATATCTTCCTTTGTAAAATAAGTTGTTTACTGTAAATTACTGGCAATTTAGAGTCATATTGATGATCTCTTTTTGACTTATTTACTCAGCAGCGCTACTTGAGTCCCAAAAGACAGAAAGCAACAAAAAAGCATGGAAATACAAGTAATGTACCTGCAACTGCATAAAGCACATTAATTAACATCTAAGTAGCTAGAACAAAAGTAAGTTGTAAAAGGCAACAAAAATAAGAGAGGATCTGAGCCTATGATAGACATTGTTAGGGTACCAGATACAAAATATAAATATATTAATAATTAATACTAAAGTAGCTAGAACAAAAACAAATTGTGAAAGGCAACAAAAATCATCACAGCAGATATGTTGACAAAGAGAGGATCTGAGTCTACGATAGACATTGTTAGGGTACCAGATACAAAATAGAAACATACTATAACACAGGAACCAAACGGACCGCTCTAGAGCACACAGATGACTTTAGAAAAGATTCTGGCAGAATGAGAGGCATTGTCAGAGAGATTAGAGAGGTCCCAAAGGGGCCAGAGAAATCAAAGATGTCTTGGGATGCAATGAGCTCAAAAGGAAATTGAGAAAAGTACAGCTGTCCCCAGGGGACAGTCTGCAGGTGCACCAAAAGGATGAGAGGAGTGAAAGACTGACTGGGTTAATGGTTGCGAACTCTAGAAAGGTTCTGAGGGGAAAAGAGATGTTCAAAGTGCCCTCTGGAGCTAAAACAGGGCTCTGGGGCATAGGGGATGTCTTACTGGAGCTTGGCGACGGGAGTGGAGGAGTCCCCACCTGAGAGACCAAATAAGCCTCAGAGATAACAAGGCAAAACTCTGAAGGGGATTTTGACAAAGTACAGATGATGTCAGGGGGTCGGGACAGAATGAAGGCATTCTAAACAGTATAGAGGAAGTTAAGGGTGCTCTGAAGAGTGCAAAGGAAACAAAATCAAAAGGGAGCTGAAGTGCTATGAGGGTGCTGCAGAGTATGAGAAAGGACTTGGAGGACACAGCTTTAGAGAGCAGAGGCATTATGGGGCAGGTTAGGAAAAGAAGGCTCAGAGGTGCAGTGAGGGCTTAGGAGTCTTGGGAGGGGGTCTGGGCAAGCTACAGATGAATGAGTGAGAGAGGAACCGAACGGAGATGCCCTTGATGGCAGAGAGAAAGGTGAAGGGGTGCCACGTAGCAAAGAAAGATGGGAGGCTCTGATAGAACAAAAGAGATAGAAAGGGAGATAAAATGCTCTGAGGGGCTTTGGAGTTTGAGGAAGGTCTCAGGAAGCTTTGTGAGGGTGACGAGAGGAGCATCGAGGGGGGCTGATAGACAAAAGAAGGCTGGGGGAGGACAAGGAGAAACTCAGATGATCATCTGAGGGGAGTATGGATGTTCCCGGGTGGCCGGGGACTGATGACAGGAATCCTAGGTAGCATAGAGGAACAAATGAGTGCTCTACAGCTCAAAGATGGACCCACCTAAAATGCTATGAGGTGGATGCGGAGCGCCAGGAAACTCCCAGGGGGCATCATGACCAGGAGAAGTCCTGACGGAGGTGGAGAGACAAAAATGATAGGGGATGTGATGATTAAATCCAGAGGGGATCTGAACTGAGTAAATGTTGCCTCGGAGGCCAGGGAACTAATAGAGGCACAGCTAGAAGGAGGAGAGGACAGAAGAGCTGGGCTGGGTGTTGAAGAAGAGCCCAGGAACACCCTCCCACTGAGCAGTGAGGTTCAGACTGGACCCTCTTGCTTTCCAAACTCCTTCTCAGAGAGGAGTCTAGGTGCGGCTGGATCCAGTCTTAGCCTCCGACTGTAAAGAACAGTTCGGACCTGGGTTCTGTCACAGAGTCAGTTTAATACGGCTTGAGCCGGGTGCCTCAGAAGAAGGACCCCCTCCATACTTTTCCTGTGCTTCGTAAAGCCTCACAGTCTCTGACGTAAGCTATTCATGCCCCTGTTCACATGACAAGTGTGTGTCTCATCTCTGATCAAATTGTTCAGCCATTATGTGTCCTCTTCGATGACTGGAGTTTTGGCGCAAGTGCTTTTACCTTCTGACCTGGTTTTGTGATCTTTCTCCCATCTGCACCTGTATCTCATCCTTCTGCTGACTCAGAATAGAATGGTCCCGTCCTTCATTTCCAAGAATTAGAGTTCCCTTTCCCTTGATCATAACGGTCACTCTAATTCATAATGTTAAGCATATAATCTTCATTAATGTTACTTATACAACTTCATTATGTTAGTTAAGTTACAATGTATCAAACAAAACTACTATCCATCCTTCTTGGACTAAGGAGTTGAGCCAATATTGCTAGGTTATATCTTGTGGCCTCAGGCTTTGCCAGTCTAGGTACTTACGCTAAGCAACACTTCAGTGTCTGACACCGGGTCGCAGATATGGAGTCGGGAAGTCTTCTGAGGGAAGGAGAGGGGTGTGTGAGGTCTGCGACAAAGCTGAAGATGTGCTAAGGGCAACCTTGAAGGCATCTATAGCTGTCGTGACACCACGAGAGGGGTCCTGAATGGGCCAGAGAGACCGAAGAAGGTACAGAGACGCGAGAAGGAAGTCCGGGGAGGATTGGAACAGAGTACAGATGTCCTCGGGAGGCCGGGGACCAAATGGAAGCATCCTAGATGGCACAGAGGATAAGAGGGCTCTGAGGTACAACCAAACCCGAGGACAGGTTTCTGAGGGAAAGAGCTCAGACATAAAATTTTATAAGTAACAGGGATTAAGAAAATAAGGAAAAAAACATTAAAAAATAGAAACTGAACTCAAAACACTTAGAAAGAAAACTAAAAACAGAAGGCACTAAGGAAAGACAAGAAATAATTAAAAATACAGCAAAGGAGATAACTGTAGACAGAAAATCTTAAGAGTGTCTGTGATTAAAGCAAGAAAACAAATTACAAAATAACAATGGCAAACTAAACTGGAGACGTAAAAGGAAAAATTAAAAAGCAACATCATTAAGAAAACAATAAATAATTTCAAAATGACAGCGAAGGGAACAAAAGTAGGCATAGCAAGAACATTTAAAAAGCGATAGCTGGTAGGGTAAATAAAGAGAAATATTACAAAATAGGGACAGCGAACAAAAACAGATGTAGAAAGGAAACTTTAAATGCGATGGCAGTAAGGAAAGACAAGAAATAATTAAAAGAAAAGATAAGTAATAAAGACAAACAGGATAAAAGTAAAAAATTTAAGTGACGGGGATTGGGGAAACAAAAAGAAATACAGACAGCAAACTGCAATGGAGATACAGAAAGAAAATTTTAAAAAGTCTCTGCATTAATGAAATAAGAAAAAAATTAAAAATATACCCAGCAAATGAGATAAAAGTGGACAGAAAGAACCATTTAAAAGCAAGAGTGATTATGGAAAGAATAGAAAAAAAGTTAAAAACATAGGGACAGTGAACTAAAAAATGTTTAAAGGCAACGGAGCACAAGACCGATACAGAACAAGCAAAAATTTGTATTGGCAGCTTCATAAAAGCAGACAGAGAATTTTTAAAGCGAGGGGGTAAGAGAAAGACAGGAAAAATTAAAAGGTGAGGAAGGCAAACTGGATAAAAATTGACATAGTAAGAAAATTTAAAACCCAAACAGATTAAGAAAAGAGAGAGAAAAAAATAGGGTCAGCAAACTGAATATATAAAGACAATGAAACAAAAATTCAAAAGTAACAAAGTAGAGGACTGGCAAGAGGAATTAAAAAATACAGAGGGGGATCTGAGTAAATGGAGACACAGGAAGATTTGGAAAGCAACAGGGTACTGGCCATACAGGTAGGTAGGAAGTTAAATAGCAGGAGACGGAGTTCGACTGACAGCCACAGGCAGAGGACACTGGAAGAGGGATGGGGGGCAGAGCAGAGGGAGTCACTGGAAATAGAGAATGGTCGCTGGGTAGGAGTGTCCTGGTTCCGGCAGGGACAGGGTTAAGTATTCCATGCCATGTGAGCCACGCCCACCCTGAGATTAAAAGGAGGGAGGGGGCAAGCAGTCGGGTTCAGAGCGGGCTGGTGCGTCTTGGGGCCGGACCGATGGGGAGCGGCGGTTCCATATTCGCGTCTGTATATTTCTCTGTCGGTGTTATTGTTGTTGTTTTCTTGTTCCCTTTGCTGTTCTGTTAAACTGCCTTTGTCTCAACCCAAGAGTTTTGCCTTTTTGTTTTGATCCTTCCCGTACCGGGAAGTGCTGAGCGAGCGACACGTGGTTCTTTGTTGCCATCTGAGGCCAAACCACGACAGGAGGAGACCTACAAATGCAATTTCCACAAGCAATAGCGAAGAAGGCAGTGTGAGAAGAATGAAATAATAGCATATGGGGAACTGGGAAGGCAGAGGCGCAGAAAGGAAATGGAGAAGGGGCCAGAATACAGGGTGGCATTGGCAGAAGAGCATAAACTTTTGGGGACCCAGAGCCTGGGACAGGCAAGGACACAGGCAGAGATAGGGAGAAGCGTGGCAGGGAAAGGCCTGCACACACAAGAGAGGGTGCGTGACTCACCGCAGCTCCTGGCACAGGTGGGAGACCTTCACAGCCCAGAGGCTTCTCTCTCTGCCCCTTCCTCCTCTGTGGTGCTGACAGCCTGACCCTTGCCTGTCTAGAAGCAGGCAGCGGGTGCCTCGATGCTCTTCTCCTATGACGATTCCCAGAGGAACAGTGGCTCACCCATCTGGCATACTGAGGCAGCAAGCTCCCGGTGCGCTGTGCTGGTGGTGCACTCTGTCAAGGATACCTGGGAGGGATCCTTCCTTGCTGTAGGGACCATCCGTTCCTTGCTGGAGGCAGCTGCCTGTGGAACCCCCTTTATTTCACTCCTCAGCCAGCTCCAGCAGGCAGGTATGCCCAGGCAGCACCCTTGGCACAGCAGGGCCAACCCCATCCTCAGCCTCACTGGCTGCACCTGAGCCTGGCCCAGCCCCTTGTCATCTCATGGGTCCCACCTGGGCTGCCTCAGTCCCAGATGGAGCCCACTGGGAACAGGGGCCATTGCCAAAGCCCCACAGCACATCACCACCTCCCCTGAGCCTGTCCTCAACAACGAGCCCTGCACCCAGGGGGCTGCAAATGCATCCAGGGGCACAGAGGAGGCAGGAAGTGTTTATTCCTTAATGTGCATAAGAAATCCCAGCGATGAGTTGGCTACGAGGCTCAGTGCCCAAATGCAGGAGGACAGAAAGACAAAAGGGAAGAGAAAAGCAGGAGGAAGGACAGAGGGACATAGAGAAGGGATGTGGGACAGGAAGCCAGAAAAGGGGACACTGCAAACGAGAGGGGTGAGGAGTAGGACAGCCCTGTGGAGAGAGGCAAGACTGCAAAAAAAAAAAAAAAACACAAAACCAAGAGACAGAGAAATGGAGAAATAAATAAGAGACACAGGGAACAGGAGAGAGAGAGATAGAAGGGACCAGCAGCACAAGAAGACAGAGACAAGGAGTGGGGGAAAAGAAACATCATCAAGAAATAAAAAAATAGAAACAGGGAGCCAGACAGAAGTACACATTGAAAGAAAATTTTGAAAAGCAACAGGGTACAAGAAACATAAGCAAAAAATAATAGGGAGATGTAAAAAACAAAATTTAAGAAGTGACAGGGGGCAGAACAGAGAGGGAAGAATTGGGAATTATAGAGATGGCTAGAAGGAGACAGACATAAATTGAAAGGCACAGGATACAAGTATCTTACCCAAGAATTAAGGAGAGGTATATGCAGAGAAAGATTGAGGAAGACAATTATGAAAAGCGACAAGGTACAAGAAACATGGAAAGAAAGGAAAGAAATTAAAATTAAGTTGGAGACACAGAGAGAGGGAAAGGTAGCAAGAAAGTTTTAAGACTAACTGGGTTCTAGAAACATAAGCAAGAATTAAAAAGAAAGGGATGGAGAGGAAGAAAGAAAGTTGCAAAAGAGTTAGGGTACAAGAAACATAGTCAAGCATTAGAAAAACAGGGACAGGGAGGGTAATAGAACTAAGCTGGGGTGGATTGACCGTGGCTGGCCCCTGGGTGCCCACCAAACCGTTCTATCAAGACAAGGGGAAAAATTAAAATGAAAAAGGTTGTAGGTTGAGACAAGGACAAAGAGATCACTCAATTATTGTCACAGACACAACAGATTCAACTTGAGGAAATTCATTTAATTTACTGTCAATCAAATGATGCAAAATAAGAACAAATCTAAAAAACACCTTCCCACCACCCCTCTCTTTTTTTCCTGGGATCATCTTCACTCACGACTTCTCTATATCCTGACCCTGCGCAATGCAGGGTGACAGGGAGTGGGAGTTGTGGTCCATTCATCTCATGTTTTCTCTGCCACTCCTTCCTCCTGCTGCACTTTTTCTGCTCCAACATGGGGTCCTCCACGGGTTGCAGGGGACTCTGTGCTCCCAGCCAGCGTTGCTGATGGGCTCAGCTTTGACCAGCGGCAGGTCTGTCTCAGAGCTGGAACTGGCTGTGCCCAACACGAGGGCAGCTCCTGGTGTCTTCTCACAGAACCCACCCGTGCAGCCCCTGCCCCCCCAACTCAGCTAACAAAACCTTGTCATGTAAACCCAATACAACAGCGATCGGCTACAGGGCAGAGAAGGGAGGCGGTGGGGGTGGTGAAAAGTAGGGAAAGGGAGCCACAGGGGAAAGAAAACAGCAATGGGCTACAGACCAGAGAGGAGGAAGCAACAGGGAACCAGACTGAGAAAGACAGAGAGAAACAAAGAATAGCAATGAGCTACACGGCAGAGAGGGAGGAATTAAAAAAGGTGACAGTGAGGTAGACAGAGATAGACTGAGAAATACCAAAAAACCTCAAAAACTGCAGGGGAGAGACAGAGGAATTAAGCAATAGGGGCAGGGAGCCAGACAGAGAGAATGATGAAGGCAAAAATTGGCTATGGGACAGATGTTTTAATATGATAACATCCTTTGTATAATATAGTAGATACAGGTTTTTATTTTGAATGCCTTTTTATATACATAAACTTGTATTTTTCAATATGTTTAAAAATGAGAAATTGTTCTTTATTTCAATGCCTCATACCCATATATACAGGTTTTTTTGGTTTTGTTTTTTTTTTTTTTAAACACACATTCCCCCCCGCCATGAGTTTTCAGGAATTTTTGGGCTGTGGACTGCCTCTTTTAAGGGGAACCCCATGTGACACACACTGCCCCCCCACAAAAAGGTCTTGTTTTGACTTAGAAATACCATCCAGAGTACAACTGCAACCTGCCATTTAAAAAAAAAAAAAACAAACCCACAAACATTACCCCCCCACACAAAGCAACCTTAACATCGTCAAGATGCAGTCTGCTTCACTACTGCTGAACAGCCCCTCCCCCATAGCTCTGCTCATCCCCAAAAAATCCCACTAATTAAAGAGCTGCCCAAACCACGTGCTGATGGCTACTTGATGGGAGTTGACTGTACCACCTTTGCCTCAGTCTTGTTAGATCAACATATTAACCATAGACTCTTTTGCTGTTCCACCTACCCCTTGCTCTACATGACCGGGCAGACCAGCTCCGAGTCAAACACACACAAGCACAGACCAACACTACACAGCACTCCTACAAACAATGCACCTCACAAATGAGAGAAGAATGACTTTCAGACAAGAGACACTGTCGGGCAAGACGACCTACAGGGCCGCAGCGCTGACGTGAGGAGGCTCTATGGCAAAGCCATAAGAGAGTCAAGTGTAATGGCCCATTACAAGAAGTTCCTGTCAAAACTGAGATGACATATGTGCAGGAAGCCTGGCTTCAAGACCCGAGAACGTAAGGATGCAGGGAAGAAATCCCAATCTGTAAAAGTAGATTGCTAGAGCTGCTAGAGCTCAGAGAGCAGAGCTGCTCATGCAGCCAGGAACGATGCTGCAGAAGAGGACTGTCCAGAAACTTCTGAGAGGCAAGTCCGATCTGCACTTTAAAATTGTTATGCAAGAAAAGAAGTGCCCATTGGGCGCTATGCCAATAAGCAGAGACATTCGAGACCCTACAGGCGGTGCCCGAGGCACGTGCCATGCCCCTTGAGTGCAGAGAGAAACGAGGGCATCAAAACCTAAGGAGAGTCTAAGACACAGAAGACAGGTCACAAACTACACAACAGACACAGGCCAGAACTGCCCTGCCCAGCGCACACTGGCTTTCTGATGATGAGTAACCCACTCCCTTTACCTACTCAGAGGAGACTGCTCCTGGATAGCCCTCTGCTCTACCCTGACTTTAAAACTCCTCCCTGAAACTGTCAACCTTGGCCCCCCTCCAGGGCCTCTCCCTCTACTTAGCTTTCAGACGGCCAGGGGTCCGAACTCATCCTTGACAAAAAAACCACAACAAACAGCTAACTGATGTGTTCCTGCAGTCACCAGGTTCCTCTTCATCTGCAAAACAAAAAGAAACCGCAGTTCCAGCAGTGACCACCATGACAGTAGATGCCAGCCTCTTCCACAACACCCTCATCCTCAGAGGTGCCATGGCAATCTGCTCACCTGCTTCACGCTGATTCCAGAGTCAGAGGCTGCAGCAACAGTTATTTATGACACCTAAGATACCAACAAACACAAAATTACCATTGCTTTTCTGTGAAATCACCAGTCCCATGCCCCTCCTCAATACTATACAGCTCACCTCAAATGCAAGAGGCTAGAACAGACCAGACCCTGTCGACACCCAAATCTAAATGCAAAACCGATATGACAAAGACTGACGAACCTGCCTCCCTTTCCTAGCCAACCCCCAGCGCCAAAACTTTAGAAACCCCTTCTCTTCTCCTCAACTGTCAGGGAAGGACCCCCACTTCTTCCTGACAGCTCCCATTCTGTATTTGCAACCCTGAACCCCCTGCGTCAGCCACTTCTCAGGAGCTGCTCTTCTGAGCTGTGCCCTGCCTTTGGCAGGCACCTCCTATCTTCTGTCTTCCCACAGACTCTGGGCTCTGCTACAGACCCACAAAATAAGTAATGCCCTGACACAATCTACGAGGGGCCTGCTGTGAGCTGCAAAAAACTCCAGGGACACCACGTCACTCTTTGGGCAATGGGGAAAGGTGATGAGCCATGCCATACCCTCTTACACTATGCCTTACATCCCTGCTGCTTCCTTGAAAAATGCTAAAATGCCATATGCAGATACATACAAAATGCTCACCCTAACCCCCACAAGATAATCTCATCATCAACCCAATTAAGAGAAACAATATCAGCAACTTCCACAGCATACTGCAAAACTGGTGGAAAAAAACACAGTTCCATCTTCAATAATTTCAGCCTTTTGAGCTGATGTTCCAGCACGTAAGGGCTGGGATTCAACTACCTTATTTGCTGTTGTCACCACGTACCCAGCCTTTCAGATACCTCGTCGGACGAAGCTGCTTCCATCCGTGAACCAGGAGTCCTGTGCATCTTCCAGGGTTTCTTCTTTCAGATCTGGTCTGCTGGAGTACACAGACTCTATGGTTTCTAGGCAATCATGCGTCAGCGGTTCAGATGTCACCCCACTGACAAAAGAAGCTGGATTCGTAACATTAGTCACTTCAATATTTACATCATCAGGTTCAATCAGAATGGCTTAGTATTGCAAAAACCAGGATGGAGAAAGCCAGTGGTTTCCCTTCTGTTCAAGTACAGCTGATACTGTGTGTGAGACTAGCACTGTGATCTTTTGGCCTAAGGTAAAATTCCGCACTTCCCGAACGTTCAAGACCACAGCTGCCACAGCTCGTAAGCATCCTGGCCATCCTTTGCTCACTTCGTCAAGCTGCTTAGAGAAATAGGCTACTGCTCTTTTGTAGGGTCCTAGCTGCTGACCTAGGACTCCTAGAGCTATACCTTGTCTTTCATGAGAAAACAACCAGAAGGGTTTAGTGACATCAGGTAGGCCCAAGTCTGGGACTTTCATTAGTTTCTTTTCAAGTGTTTCAAATGCCTTTTGAGCTTCCTTGGACCAAGTCAACTGAGTGGGATTATTCTTCAGGAGCTCATATAATGGTTTTACTATGATTCCATAATTGTAAATCCATAATCGACACCAACCTGTCATTCCTAAAAAGGTCCTGAGTTCTTTTACCATCTGAGGGAGGGGAGTTCTGCAGATGGCTTCCCTCCGTTCGGTTCCCAACTCTCGTTGTCCTCCAGACAGCTCGTATCCCAGGTAGGTCACTTGCTGTTATACCATCTGAGATTTCTGTTGAGAGACTCGATATCCATTTAGTCCAAGAAAATTTAACAAACTCACAGTCCATTGGATACACTCAGGTTTTGTCTTGGTTGCTATTAATAAATCGTCCACATATTATAAAAGGGTTCCATTTTTGGAGGGAGGCTTCCAGGCCTCAAGTTCTCGTGCTAGTTCATTTCCAAAAATTGTCAGACTGGTTTTGAAACCTTAGGGTAACACTGTCCAGGTAAGCTGGGTTTTTCTGCCAGTGGTGGGGCTTTCCTACTCAAGTGCAAATAACTTTCGACTTTCTTTGGCTAAAGGCAGACAGAAGGACGCATCCTTCAGGTCTAGTACCGTAAACCATACCTGACTGTTTTTCTACTTGGTAACTAAGGTGTAGGGATTGGCGACTACAGGGTGCAAATCTTTAATCATTTTATTTACTGCCCTCAGATCTTTCACTACTTGCTACGTTCCATCCGGTTTCTTTGCTGGTAGAGCGAGAGCGTTATATTCTGATTTACATTCCACCAGTAGCCCATGTTGTAAAAAATTATTAACTGGACCTTCTATTCCTTTAGGATCTTCTCATCTCAAAGGGTATTGCTTTTGACGTATTGGGCTTGCTCCCTCCTTAAGCTGTATTACTATGTGAGTGGCATTTTTCGCCCTTCCTGGAGTTCCTGTAGCCCAAACCCCTGGGTATACTTGGTTAATGATTTCTTCAAGTTCTGGTGGTGATTCAGTAAGCTTTTCAGGGTGCATTTGGGCTAGGCTTAAAATTTCAATAAGCTGATCTTTGTTTACCTTTAATTCCATAGTTCCTCGTTTAAAGATTATTTCTGCTTCCAATTGCTCTAATAAATCCCGACCTAATAATGGTTTGGGTGATTTTGGTAAATATAGAAATCTGTGTATTCCAATTTGTTTCCCTAATTTAAATTTGAGCAGTTTCAAAAAGAATGCCTTTTCCTGTTGGCCAGTGGCTCCTATTAGGTTCACAAAATCTTTACTTACAGGGATCAATTCTTGATTCAAAACAGAGAAAGAAGCACCCCCAATTGTAAAGTTTCCCCAGTAATTTGAGCTTGCACATGGGTTCCTGCTGTTTTTAACAGTAATTGTTTTTCTGTTTCAGCCATCTCTCCCAATATTAAATCTACATGTGACCCATCAGGATCTTGATTTTTGACTCTCAACTCAAACCGTTTTGCCACTTTAGAGGAGTCATCCTGATACCCTTTAGCTATTTCTTTCCAAGCATCCAAATCAGTGGTGGAGAGGGGAATTTTTACTCTAGCTGGTCCTCCTGCCCCCATTACCTCCCGCAGCGGGGCTATGATTTGTGGATCTGTCTTGGTTTTACTCCTGGTCCGTACTGTAATTGAAGTAAAAGCTTCTTCCCCCTCCCCACTGCCATTATCTGCTTCAGATGGTGATGTCAGGTGTGGGGGAGACAAACCCTCAGGTGGAAGAGGGAATTCCAAATCCTATCTCCATAATCCAAATCTCCCTAAAAACAACATCAACTGCAAAATAGTATTATAATTCAAATATCCGTTAAAGGGCCATTACTCTTTATCCTCAAGTTTGTACAGAGGCCACCATTGATTACAATACTTAATTAATGTCTTCCTGTCTACATTCCCACCAGGCGGTCCCCCTATCTCTTTCCAGTGTGCTAAAATACGCCCTAGGGGGCTTTTCTTTAAAATACCACCACTTTGTTGTCCTCCCATTTTACTGATTCCTGATTTGATTCTTTAATCCATAAACTATATAAGCAGCCCTTTCTCGCCTATCCCAGTCTATCCACACATTACACTTAGGACAACTAAAGTCCCAACCGAAAGTTACCCGCAGTTTTCGACGACACCATATACTCTGACAGAAAACAGGGAGGGCACATTCAAATGCACTTCAGGCACTATTCACAACTACTTTACAGCAACAAGAACAAACAATCTGACAGTATTATCACTTTGTTATCTTTTCAATTTACACTTTCACGTTAGGATGCTAATATGTGCATGACAGAATTAACAATACGGTTATATGGGTCTTAAGACCCTGCACTCGCTTCGTTTGTCTCCAGCCACACCCCTTGCGGGATAACAGAACTGCAGATCAGAACTCCACACTCGCTTCGCAGCTATGCCGCATCCCACTCCCTCAGTTCATTCGCACACAAGTCATGTCTCAGTCCATACACACATAAGTACCAAATCCAAATCAATTTTCAGTAAACAACTCATTCTGAGTATATCCGAGTTCAGTACCAATAAATCAGTACCACCACAAAGTACATTATTACAGAAGTACGTAGCTTACCCCCAGGCCTGTGCCAACGTACTAAATACCAGAGTACACTACTCACAGGGAGCATGCACAAA